>JAPKIE010000015.1:397112-598033 GCA_026725045.1 Vanrija sp. TS_01 | reverse complement strand
CCCCCCCCCCCCCCCCCCCCCCCCCCCCCCCCCCCCCCCCCCCCCCCCCCCCCCCCCCCCCCCCCCCCCCCCCCGTCTGTTGTCGTCGTCGTTTGTGGGTCTGTGCGGCGCGCCAGTCGCCTGCTCTCGATAGAGAGACAGCAGTTGTCGACGACATCCGACGACGACGACGACGACGAGCTGCACGGCCTGTGCGGATCTATAGCGGCAACGAACGCGCGGTGGTGGAGGCGACGGCGACGCCGCGACGAGAGAGAGCGTGACGCCACTGTGCATCGACGGCCAGCGGCTCGCTGGCTCGCTCGGGTGGAAGCCCTCCACTCTGCACGACATTACCTAGATCTCGTTGCCCGCCCTGTGCATGCCGCGACACACCCTTGTGGCCTGCAGCGCGCTGTTCCTCACCCTGATTACAGTGACGGCATACCATGGCCGACTTTCATTTAGCGTTGGCACAGTGGCGTCGCCGCCGGCGGCGGCGGCGGCCGCGGAGGCGGCATCGCGGCGGCGGCACTGGCCACGGCACTGGCGTTGCACTCACCACTTCCCACGCTGCGCCAAAGCCAAGCCAAGTTAGCCAGGCCAGGCCCACACACTACAAGCTCAATGCATCGCCGTCTAAAGGTACAAACTGGACATGGGGGTTAGCATTTACTTTGCGCAATTCACCGACGCGCTCCGCGACGCCACTCCACTCACGAAGGGTTGAACACGACAGTGTTGGGCCGCTCCAGCAGCTCGAGCGCCTTGGTGAACTTCTCCTCGAGCTCCGTGTTCCCAATCGCGTGTGCCGCCTGGCCCATTTGCCGCAGAAGCTCCTGCAATCGACGGAAGCAGCGGATAATCGAGCCTTCGAAAACGTCGGTCAACTGCACCAAGCGCGCAAGCGTGTGAGCAATACGCCGTCGTAGTATTTCTTTCGCAGCGCACATAGTGCCTCGGGCGCGTGACGGCCAAGGGCACCGACGTCGCACCTGCCTCCACTTGTCTACGTACCTTGCAAATGTCTGAGAATTTGGCACCCTTGCACCACTGGAGCACGGCCTCCATCATCTCCACCTTGAAGCTCTGGACATACTCGTCCTCGACTAGCGCAATCTTGGACTCGTTGGACACCTTTGCAATGCGGCGAGCAGTCTCCTGCATCACGCGCAATGGCGCCGCAAGGTCCTCCTTGATCTTAACCTTTGCCTCTGACTGAACAGAAGCGTCAGCATCAAGGCACATTCACCAAAGCTTGTCGTGACCGCGAAGCATATTGACGCCAAGGCCCACACCACTCACCTTTTCTTGGAAGACAAAGCAGCTGAGCAGGGCGGCACACTGATCGGGAGTAAGGGGGTTGAAGACGCCGCCAAACATCATCTCGGTCAACAACAGCTCATCGCCCGAGCTAATCTCGCACGCTACTCGGCCCTTCATCTCCACAACGTCGTCGGCCGTCGTGAAGCCCAAGCGGCGAAGCACACGCTTGCGCCCCTTGAGCTCCTCGAGCTGCAGCACGTCGTGGACCGACGAGATACGCTTCTTGAGTGCCCTCACAGACGCAATCGCCTTGACCTTGCGGTCGTACGTGTCAAACAGCTGTGGCAGGTCGGGCGACGAGTTGATCGGCAGAGTGGCAATACGCTCCTCAAGCGTGGCAATCTTCTTGACAAGCTTCTTAAACTCCTCGTCTTTGATGCCCATGTTTTGGATAGGGTCCAGAAGGGTGATTCCCTTGGGGAAGCGCTTCTTGACCTCGCCCACCGACTTGAACGCCGCGTTCTTCTCCGACTGCGAGCGCAGGTCCTGAGGCAGGTGCAGCCTCAGGTGGGCCACGGCCTGGATGGTGGACAACAGGACGCCAATGATTGCGACCTCGCCCTGGTCACCGGGTCCGGGGGGGAAGATGCCCGTCGACGATCGGTCCTTGGGGACGGCCGAGCCGGACGCAACCTTGACGAGCACGTCAACAATGTAGCCCTTCTGGGGCGGATCATTCTCCGTGACGACTGGTGGGCGGCCCTTGGGGTTGGCCACCTTGTTGTAGCCGACCACAACAGCCCAGCCAAACTCGCGGTCTCCGTCAGCAATCTCGACCATACGGCCGGGCTGGAGGAAGGGGAGGATGTATGTGGGGTGGGTGATGACCGCCTTGAAGTCGTTCTCGAGCTGCTTGAGCTGCTCCCTCATGTCGTAGTAGTCGGCAATGTCATCCTCGTCACCGATGACAATGGCATCGCGCTCGTCCTCGGCGGCCTTGAGCTGCTTCTCAAGAACCGGAACGCTGAGCGAGTTCTGGAACTGGTAGAAGCACCGCTCGAGCATGTACTCAGGGCTGATGCCCTCGACGCGCATGAGGTTGATGATCATGTTGTAGCCGAGGTGGAAGGCCGAGTCGAGGCGGTCAGCCTGGCCCTTGACCATGCCCTTTGCCGCGTCGGGCTCAATCTTCTCGTCGCACATCATGATGACGATACCACGCGCGTCGAGACCACGACGACCGGCACGACCAGACATCTGGATGTACTCGCCGCCCGACAGGTTTCGGAAGTCCTTGCCGTCAAACTTGCGCACGGCGGTGAACACGACCGTCTTGGCAGGCATGTTGAGACCGATCGAGAAGGTCTCGGTGGCAAAGAGCGCCTTGATCAGGCCCTCCTGGAACAAGATCTCAATCACCTCCTTGAGGATAGGGAGCAGACCGCCGTGGTGGATTCCGATACCGCGCTTGAGGAGCGGCAAGAGATGCTCAATCTGGGGCAGCTTGCGGTCGTCTTCTGACAGGGCGCTGATGGCGTTCTCAAACACCTGCTCGACCGTCTTAGCCTCGTCCTCGTTGTTGAAGTCGAGCTTGGACATCTGCATGGCGAGCGACTCGCACTCGCGCTTGGAGAAGGCGAAGATGATGACGGGGTTGAGGTTGCGCGTCATGATGAGCTTGACAATCTTGTAGATGTCCGAGGTGCCCTTCATCGCGCCGCCCTTGCGTGTCTTGTTGCCCTTGCGTCCACGGCCGGCATTCGGGTCGGCCGAGTCCTCGCCCTGCCCGGCGGTGAGAGCCGCCATGGCCTTCTGGAAGTTGTCCTCGCGGAAGTTTGCGCGCTCGTCGACGACAAGATAGATGCCCTCTGATCCGGCAGGGAAGAGGTAGTGCTGCAGAGGGGTTGGTCGGAAGTCGGTGTACACAATGTGGCATGGCTGGTTGTGTGTCTGGCAGATCCACTCTGCAAACTCCATCGAGTTGGGGATGGTGGCCGAGAGGAAGACGTAGTGGACAGTGTGGGGCAGGAGGATGATGGTCTCCTCCCAGACGACACCGCGCTCCTTGTCGCGCATGTAGTGGACCTCGTCGAACACGACCCAGGCGACTTCGCGCATGACCTCGGAGCCACGGTACAGCATGGAGCGGAGAATCTGATGTCAGCTGGTTCGCAAAGCGTCTGTCAGCTCACCTCCGTCGTCATGACCAGACACGACGCGGTGGGGTTGATCGTCACATCGCCCGTCATGAGGCCGACATCGCCAAACGTCTCGAGGAATTCACGGTACTTCTGGTTGGACAGGGCCTGGGTATGAGCTAAGTTCGTGCAGCACTCAGCTCACCTTGATGGGACTGGTGTAGACCACACGCTTGCCCTCCTTGAGACATGTTGCGATGGCAAACTCGGCCACGACCGTCTTACCGGCCGACGTGTGGGCCGACACCAGCACGCTCTCCTCGCGCTCGATACACGACGTCGCAACAAACTGGAAGGGGTCGAGCTCGAACGGGTACGACCGTGCTGGCGGGTCGTGGCGCTTGTGCTGCGAAATGGGGACGTAGGGGTAGTTTGGCGGGACAGCGACCTGGGGACGGGTGTAAGCTGGGACATGGTCGCCACCGACGGCGGAGAGTGGCTCCGACATCTCGCCTCCAACAGTGCACTCACCTGGTGTCGGACCTGGTGAACAAGCTTCATCTTGCCCTCCTTGCCGTCCTCAGCGCCGCCTCCAAGGCCCTTGTCCGCGTCGACCTCGCGCTCGGCCTGCGTCTCGAACTCGTCGGCGCGCACCGGTGCCTCGCCGGGCACGGCGTCGGCGCCGTCAGCCTCGGGGACGGGCTCGCCGTCGCCGCCGCCGTCGGCCTGGGACTCGAGCGCGGCCATGGGGTCGTCAGCCGCCTTGGGTTCCGGGCTGGGCTCGTCGTCGTCGTCGTCGTCGCCCTCGTCGGCGATCTGCTGCGCGACGCGCTGCTCGACCCGCGCGACCTTGGCCGCCTTGGCGGGCTTGGACTTGGACGCCGAGCTGTCGGCCGCGCGCTTCTTCTGGTTCTTCTTGCTCCTCGGGGTGGAGGGCCCCGCGGAGGCTGATGGAGGCGCCATGGTGGGGTGTGCTGTCGGGAGAGAGCAAGAAGTCGCTGAGCTGCGCGTTGCAGTCAGTGTGGTTGGCGTGAGCAGTCCAGGCCGGCGTCTCTCCAAAAACAGTCGAGCAGAAGTGGAGGTGGTGTGGGTTGAGTGATGACGCTCGCGTGGTCGAATGGGATTAATAACTGAAAAAACAACTGAAAAATAGTGGAGCATTACAGTGCCAGTGCCCCCGCCGGCCGTCCCCAGTTGCGCTTGCTTGTTGCAGCCAGCCAGCCAGCCAGCCGACAGGTCCGAGCCGAGTCGTCGCCGCTCACCCAGCGTGCTGCTCCTCACCCACCACCCCGCCGCCGCGGCACCGGCCGGGTGGAAATTCAAAAGTCGTCCGTCGTCGCTTGCTACGATTCTCCAATCTTCTCCACACCACACCTCGTCCACACCACCACAAAATGTCGTTCCTCGGCGGCCTGTTCGGCACCTCGGCGCCCAAGGAGAAGGAGACCTCGGCGTCGTCCGAGCTCTTCGACGCCGTCCCCATCCGCAGCAACGTCCAGTCCCACCAGCCGCAGGCAGACGGCTCGCTGCCCCAGGTCGCCGCCCCTTCGGCGCCTGCCGCGCCCGCCCCCTCGTCGCGCGACATGCTCGGCGGCGCGTTCGACGCCGCCAAGCTCCACCCTATGGCGGACCTGGGCGATAACCTCGACTTTTTGACCCTCGACGAGGGCAAGCTCAACGAGCTCGAGGGCGCCGCGTCTGTTCTCCCCTCGCGCGGATGGACCGACGACCTCTGTGTCGGCACCGGCACGACGTATCTTTCGGGTAGGTGGCGTGTGGTTTGTGCTGCCAGGAGCGGTCGCTGACGACGCTGCAGGCCTCGGCGTCGGTGGCCTCTGGGGAATGAAGGAGGGCCTCTCGCGGCCACTGGGACCCAACGCCTCGATGCGTCTGAGGCTAAACAGTGTGCTCAACTCGTGCACCAGGAGAGGAAGCTTCACGGGTAACTCGTTGGGTGTTCTGGGTAAGTTGGGCGAGTGTCAGGCCAGAGTCGCAGCGAGCTGACACCCGCAGCCATCTACTACAACCTCTCCAACTCGGCCATTGACAGCTATCGCAAAAAGCACGATGCGCTCGGCAGCATGGCTGCGGGCGCCATCGCCGGCGGTATCTACAAGTGCACTGGTGTGTATTGGTGTGGCTGTGGTGGTATCGGTATTGGTGGCCGCGTGCTAACATCCCCTCAGCTGGCGTCCGCCCCATGCTCGTCGGCGCCACCCTCGGCACGGCCGCGATGGGCACCTGGTCGTTTGTCAAGACTCTTGTGTAGACTGTCTACTGTCTGTATTCTAGCATGCATGCCCCCACTCTCATTCGCATAGCGGGGCGGGGTACGGAGGGGGCGGAGCGAGGCCGGCAGGCGTGTGGCCGGGGCCGTACAGCTCGGTGGCAATCGCGGAGGAGAGGCTGACCGCGTGCTGGAGGCGCTGTCGTGTCGGCCGGCGTCGTCTGGGCAGCTGGGTGCCAAGTGTCCGCCGTCATCGTCGTATCGTCGTGTCGGCCGTCATTGCGCCATCGAGCCATCGAGCCCCACAGTCGAGATAGCAGCCGTCGGCGTCCTCGCGCGCGCGAAACCGACGGACCCCGCCTACGCCGACGCCGCCGCCTCCGCGCCAAACTGCTTCATCTTGCGCTTAACAACCGAAGCCAAGGGGCAGCTCTCGCTCTTCTCCCCCGCACCGCCGTCTTCGAGCCGCGCATACATCGCCGCACAGCACTCGTACAGCCGTTTCACGGCGTCGGCGCAGCGCGCCTCGTCGTACCCGTTCTTGCTGAGGCACGCCTGGATCGCGCAGGCTGGCGGGGTGGGGCGTCAGTGGTCGAGGCCGAGCCCCGGGTTAGTTAGTGCACATGCACGTACCTTCGGCCTGGCATTCTTGCGCCATTGTGGTGTGGGTAGTGGTTGATTCTGCGATGCGGCTCGGCTCGGCGATGAATGGTGCTTGTTGGAGGGTCACGTGCTGCCGTGGCGCGCCGCGGCGCAATGTTGCCCAGTCCGCTGGCTGCTCCGCCGCGCCGTATGTTGTTTGGTGCGGGAAGATACTACACCCAGTGACGTGAGGACGCCTGTCTGCTGGCTGAACATTGGACAACCAAAACCAACCCGCTGACACCCACCTCACCCACCCCACCCCACACAGCTCATCTTGTATTCATACCACGTCCGTTCAGTACCTATCATTCCACCCCTAGTAGCGCTGGGGGCCACCGGGCCCACCTGGACCACCGGGTCCACCAGGCCCGCCGTAGCCACCAGGTCCTCCGCCGCCAGGACCGCCGGGGCCGCCATAGCCACCACCTGGCCCGCCGGGGCCGCCGTAGCCACCACCTGGCCCGCCCGGTCCACCGTAGCCACCAGGCCCACCACCACCAGGTCCACCACCCCCATATCCTCCCGCTCCACCAGGTCCGCCGTAGTTTTGATTATTGTTGTAGCCTTGTCCGCCGCCGGGGGGACCAGAAGGAGGACCGCCAGGTCCGCCTCCGGGTCCACCGGGGCCGCCCGGTCCACCGCCACCAGGCTTGTAGTGGTGCACCAGCGTCGCCACGAATCCACCGCCGTTCCTGTCGAGTGATGAGATACGGCACAATGGATAGGCGCACGCTGGCGCACTCTGGTAGCTTACTCGTCCTTGCTGTCGTACGACGAGTCAATCGGTCCCATGAGGAGCTGAGCGGTCAGGACTACGTTCTTTTGCCGGCAGCTCGCAACCTACCTTGACAAGCCACAGCTCGGGCGTAAGGTCGACACCACCCTTGCGCATCATCTCCGCCTGCTCGACCTCGAAGTTGGACGTGCAGTCGACGAGGTTGCCGACAATAGGGTGGTTGTCGAGCGTCTCGAGGAACGCCTGCGCCTTGGTGTCGTTTCCGACCTGCGCGAACTCTGCCACGGTTGTTAGTGACCATCCACCATCGGCAGCCTCCCCACTCACGGTACGAGATCGCATCTCTGCCGTAACGTGTCGCACTGAGCTCGCGGTCCGTACGCTGGATGACGTTGAACACCTCGTCCCTGTTCTCGCCGGCGGGAGTGCCGTCGGTGATAGCAATGACCACGACGGGCTTCTCGAGCCTGTTGGCACGGGCAGGGCCCAGGACCATGGGCTGAATGACCTTGTTCCAGAGCGACGTGCCGAGGGGCGTAAGGCCGGAAAACTTGACCTGGCTGACGAGCTGGGTTGCCTGCGCCTCGGTCGTGATGTGGTCGCCCTGGGTGTTCGAGTTCATGAAGCGGACCGAGATACCGTCGGCGTCGAACAGCGACGTGGCAAAGGCAACCTTCGAGAGGATACTGTAAAGTCAGCACTGGTGCAAACGAACAACTAACAGCTTGAGGTCGTCGATACGCTCGCCGCCCTCCTCGAACGCCATCGAGCCCGAGTCGTCAACGTAGAGGATAAAGTCGAAGAGCGCCAGCTTAACGAGGTCCATCGCAAGCTCCTTGGGCATGCGCCACTCAGTGGCGATCTTGTCAAGCACGCCCGATTGGGCAACTCGCTGCGCAATGGGCTCGAGCGAACCGGGCGGGTAGAAGGCCTGAATGTTTTGCTACGACCAGTCAGCAACGTGGGTCCAAATCATCAACTCACGTCCTGGACACACTGCTGGAGCAGGGGGAGAATGACCTGGGGGTTGATCGGCGCGCCGACGGGGGCACCGCCAGCCGCGGCGGGGGGGCGAGCGCCGTACTGGCCAGCACCGCCGGGAGGAGGAGCACCGTACTGGCCAGGAGGAGGAGCGCCGTACTGGCCGGGCTGCTGGCCAGGGGGAGCACCGTACTGGCCAGGCTGCTGGCCGTACTGCTGCTGACCAGGAGGGGCACCGTACTGGCCGGGCTGCTGGCCGTACTGCTGCTGCGGGGGCTGGCCGTACTGTCCGTGCTGCTGGCCGTACTGCTGCTGGCTAGGAGGGGGAGCACCGTACTGACCGGGCTGCTGGCCGTACTGCTGCTGTCCTGGAGGCGCACCATACTGGCCAGGCTGCTGGCCAGGGGCTCCAGGAGCGCCGGGGGCGCCAGGAGCACCTGGGCTGCGGATCGACGTCAGCTCCGTCACCTTCCTTCCTTCGGTTGCCAGCGCATTCGCCGCGCCATCCACCGTGCAACAACACTCACCGGCCTCCGGGAACGGGGGGCTGACCGTACTGGCCGGGCTGCTGCTGGCCAGGCTGCTGACCGTACTGCTGCTGGCCGGGGGGCGCGCCGTACTGGCCCGGCTGCTGCTGGCCATACTGCTGCTGGGGGGGCTGTCCGTACTGCTGCTGGCCGGGGGGAGGAGCGCCGTACTGCTGCTGGCCAGGCGGGCCGCCAGGAGGGGGAGCACCGTACTGGCCAGCGGGGGGAGCGCCGGGAGCAGGTGCGCCGTACTGGCCGGGAGGGGGCGCGCCGGCCGGAGGAGCGCCGGGAGCGCCAGGAGCGCCGCCAGCCGCCTGTGCGGCGGCGAGCTTTGAAGCGAGGCCCATGCTTGTTGTCTGGGCTTGGGGGTAGGTTGGATAAGGGGAGTAGGCTGGGGGGGCTGCTTGAGGCTGAGGTTGATAGTAGGGGTACGTGTTTGAACGTGAAGGAGGAGGAGGGTAGATTGTGGGTTGTGGTCTGGCGGTAGTGAGTGGGTGGGTGGGTGAGTGGGTGCGGCAGGCAGCTGCTGGTGGTGGTGGTGGTGACGATGCGTGCGTATGTGGGGGCGGCGGCGGCCGGGGCCAGATGGGCCAGGGGGAGAAGGGCAGGGGGGTGCTGGGGCGGTGCTAGATTGGACTCACTGCTGCCAAGATTGGTGGTGGTAGGACGGCCCTGACGATTGCTGGCGCTGCGGCGGCGCCGGCGGATACTGCGCCGAAGACGACGATTGCGCTGGCGCCGGCACAAATGACGCAGAGGCGGAACGCAGAGGAAGCGAGGGCGGGTAGCGCTGGGGTATGGCACGGTCACGTGACGTAGCACTGCAAGTGAGTCAGCGAGTGAGTGAGTGAGTGAGTGAGACGGTTGAGACACTCGTCTGGATTGATTGAGAGGGGAAAATGAGGGCGCGCAGGTGGGGGAGGGGGGCGAAGGGGGGGAACGAAGACTTGACCAGCAGCATGGTCAGCAGACGCCAGCAGCATGCGGTCGCGCACAGGCCTGCCGTGGCGTGGCCGAGCGGTGCGCGCTGAGCGTGGCGGGGGGCTCGACGCTCTGTGGCGCGGCACCAGGCCACACCGCTGGGATCTGCGGCGGGCGGGCACGGCTGCGCTTCCACAATGGCAGAGAAATAACTACCTTGCGCTCTCTCAGACGCCTTGATCTCGCCGTCCTCGGCCATGGCTGTAAGGCCTGGCGCCGGAACGGGTGCCGTGTCGCCCTGCCGCGACTCTGCATTCTCCGTGCCATGTACTCGTCTGATCTCGCTACACCTGAAACTACTGTGGGGTGGGGTAGCCAACTCCAGGCTACGCCAGCTACTCCAGATACCAGGGATGGAGACGGGCGGAGTGGTAGCTGCTTCTCAGGCCTGACGGCACGGTCCCACGCTCCCCTCAAGGGCTCGAGGTGACCGAGGAGCAGACGCGTCGAGCGCGTGCACGTTGTCTCAACGACGCGTGACACGCCCAAGCCTCTCGGTCGGCTACCCAGCTCCCTGGACAATGCGTAACATAACAATGGCAGGCTCGCATTGCCGCATCCGGTGCTGAGCGTCGTTATCGTGTTCGCAACATTGTCTAGTAAGGGCCTACTGTCATCCGTCCGCGGATGTGCACAGCCCTGCGAGCTTTCAGCCATCCCCTCCAGCCATATCTGGCCTTGGGCATGGGGCCTGCATCTCACAGTGTGCGTCAATCACTCTGCCGACACAGTGCACATGAGGATGTGCCATTTGGAGGCGCCGACGGCGCGACCGATGACATCAGTGGACGGCGTTTGGGATGGATCCAGCATACCACGGCTCAGGAGTTTGCTTCCGAGCCGGGTCAAATTAGTCACCAAGCGACAGTGTGCCCACCGACCTTGAAGCTTAGTCGTAGACGGAGGCGCGCAACAAACAAACAGCCGACGATCATCATCTCCCGCGCCATGTGCTTGGTGCAGATGGCCTGTGTTCATGGCCGGCGAGCCGGCGAGCCCAGGCCTAGACGAGATCTGTAGCGCTGTAGACGAGGTCGGGGAGGCTGACTGGTGTGATGGTGAAGCACACGCGAGTCTGGTGGATCCTGCCAGCCATTGCACGCCGCTGCGAGCACCGCGTCACACGCGTCCCAGCAGTTGGAAGAGATGAAGGGTGGGAGTAAGGGCGGCCAGGGTGGGGTGGGTGATGGGACAAAATGCTAAAAAATGGGTTTAGCAAACAACGTGCAGTGTAAGTACAGCTGAGCTACCTCTGAAAAAAAGGAGCAGGGCGCGCAGGGTAGCAGGGCCAGCAGGGAAAGATAGAGTTGGGTACGGCTCGTAGTTAGGCAGGGCGGCCGGAGAACGGAGAAGAAGGCAGGGGGCGAGAGCGCCTCCTCGTCGCTCGCTCGCCGCCGCCGCCGCGCTCGCCCCGAAAGGCACCAGCCCGGGACACAAGCGACACAAGCACACAGACGACAGCAGAACAATCGTGACCGCGGCTGCACACACCAGCCCGACGACGACACTGCGTGCGCGCTCTGTGCAGTACACGCTCGTACGCTCATGGCTCACGGCGACATGGCGCACAGGCACACGCGCCGTCGCCCCGCCGCCGCCGTCTCGACCGCGACCCGGCGCAATGTATGTGCAGCAGCGGTGCCAGCAGGGCGGCGACGCAGGGAAGGCCGTCGCCCGCCCCTTCCTTCCTTCGGCCAACGTTTATACAGTGCGGCGCTGTTGGCTGTTGGCTGGCGGACAAGCAGCGCAGCTCAAGATTTCTTGCTGCTGGCTGCTGCTGCAGGCTGCCTCGGTCGAGTAGAGAGAGATGCACCAGACCTGTTGTATAACGAGTTACCAAATCAGCGTCCAAGTTTGGCCCAGCGCGCCAGCACCACGCGGCCCACGGCTTATTCTTTCATTAACAAGCCAGAGGCTGTCTCATTTCGATTCATTCGAATCACCACTGTGCCGCGCCCTTCCCCTACCCCTACCCCCCGCCCAGCGCACCCCTCCCCTCCCTCCACCGCCCACCATCTCTGCTTCTTCCTTCTTCTCTTCCTTCCTCCCTTCCTCACCTCCCCTCCCCCGCGCCATCCCCGGCTCTCTTCTTCTCCGTCACCGACACGGTTTACTCTTCTTAGTGTGTTAAGGATCACGACCGACGACCACTGTTACGATCAACGAAACCCCCCTCACTCCCAAACTCACCACCCCTCCCTCCCTCTTGCCCGCCCCTTCCACACCCGCGCGCACACACACACACACAACACACACACACACGCACACAAAAGACACAAACAACTCGCTCCCTCACCCCACACACCACCACCACCACCAACACCACCACCGCTTCACCCAACCCCTCAGCATCTGGCCCCCCGTCAATCACACAAACACCTCATATCACTCGTGCTCATCGCCCTGCCAGCTACATCTTTTCACGCTGCCCCCTCTTGCCCCGCCCCTCTGTGCTCTGCCAAGCACATCAACAAAGACACGGCTCGTCACGCCGGCCTCGATGCCCACGCGTTCCTAGACCATCTCCCGTGACGACCACCGCAACGAGAATTCTATTCTGCACGACACCACTACCACACACACACGGAACCCCAACCCACCACCCACAGCATGAACCACCAGCACTCGCCCCCTCTCCAGAGTCTGCACGCAATGTCCATCACGCCCGCCCCATACGGTCTCCAGTCCGATTACCCCTACAACGGGGTCTTTGGGCCCCCCGCAGCCACGCCCTCGGGTGGTCAACCCGCTCGTGGATGGACCAGCAGCCCAAAGCGTGGCTCGCGATCGGGAATCCCAACAGTGAGTAGTAGACTTGACCGGACGTCGTCGACACGTCGCTGACCCTGCACAGGCTTGGTATGAGCCTCAGCCTCAGACTGGATCTCTCAACCACCCATACGACTCGTTCAGACGCGACGCGTCCTCGCCGCCCGCGCTGTCGCCACCATCGTCGACCACGTCGGGCGCCACGTCGGCACAGCCATACTTCCCGGCCTTCCAGCTGGAGCCATTTGGTCTGGCCCCTTCGCCCCCGCCGCAGATCGGCTACGGACTCGCGACTGCTGGCGGCGCCGGCGGATTCAGCGCTGGCGGACTTCCGCCTTTCGCGTCTCAGCAGCTGCCGTCGATGCCGCAGCGACCGACGCAGTGGCGTACCCCGTACATGCCAGCTGTTGATGATGACGTGATCCCGACGGCCATCGTTATCAAGAATATTCCCTTCGCTGTGAATCGCGAGACGCTGCTGGCGATTATCGAGTCGCTTGGTGCGCCGCTGCCCTACGCCTTCAACTATCACCACGACAATGGCATCTTCCGTGGCTTGGCGTTTGCAAACTTCCGTGCTCCGGAGGAGGCTGCGAGTGTCGTCGCCGCGCTTAACGGGTACGACGTCCAAGGTCGCAAGCTACGCGTCGAGTACAAGAAGGTTTTGCAACCAGGCGAGAAGGACCGCATCGAGCGCGAAAAGGCCATCAAGCGCATGAAAAGCATTCAGCTTGACGCTGTCGCAAAGTCGCAGGCGCAGCAGCAGCAACAGCAGGACGCGCCTCCTCTGCCTGCCCTCAACCTTGCCGCCCAGCCCCAGCAGCAGCAACAACAGCAGTCGCAGCAGCAGCAACACAACCAGCAGCAGGCCCAGCAGCAGTCACAGCAGCATGCGAGAACCAACGGCCACCATCCCCAGTTCAGCTTTGACGGGGCTTCCGACAGCCCACCGCATTCGGCGACGTCGAACAGCTCGGACAATCTGCCTGTTTCACTCGACCTCAACGATGCTGGAAACTTGCGCATCTACAACATGGTTTACATGTTCAAGGAGGACCGCATGCGGGATGAGCTCGCCCTGTCGCGCAACTTGTCGCCTACTGAACGTCGTATCGTTCATCTCGTGGCCCAGAAGCTTGGCCTCACTAGCATCACAAAGGGCGACGGCGAGGCCAAGCACGTTGTCGTCACAAAGGACACGCCTCCGCCTACCCAGCAGTCGACGACCACGAGCTTCCTTGCGCCGTACAACCCCGATGGCAACCCTGCGCCAGGCCTGCGAATCAAGAAGTCGATGCCAGACCTCCGTGGCTTCAACGGTCCCGTGGTTGCCCGTGACCCGGCGCGTAGCTTGACACCTCAGCGCTCGTCTGGCAACTTGCGTGCGGAAGCTGCAGGTGGAGCCGTCATTGGCCGCGACTACTCGTCGATGGGAGCATCGCACGGCCGCCGTCTCAACGGCCACGGCTTGGGCTCTGGCACGTTCAACAGTTTCTTTGGAACGCCAGTTGGCGCACCGCCCGTCCCGCCTCTGCCTGCGTCGCTGCCTGATGGTACCTCGCTAACGGGCGAGTCGAGCTCGCAGCCTCTGCGCAACCCCCGTGGCCCTATCGGCGAGTCGCGCGGCTTTGCTTCTGGCGCTATTCGACCCATCTCGAGCTCGTTGCGCGGTGTTCCCGGTGCGCTTGCACTAGGCCGCCGTGTGAGCGAGGAGGACGAGCACGACTCGGCAACGTCGCGCACTCGCGAGGAGCTTGACCTCTGACGCGATGGCCATCTACGCTCCAGCATCACAGCCGGCGCCGGCGCGGCTGAGTGACGACCACGATAAGACACGGATTATACTACCACAACACCCCACGCACCTCCCACGCCATTGATCATCCACAACAGCCCCGTCTTGAACATTATAGCTACAGCTCTGTGCCCATGCCACGAGGGATATGTACTTGTATTGCGATGAGAAAGGTTACGATAGCTTCGGCAGTGGGTGGGTGGTTGGACGCAGGCTGAAACGCGGGAATAGGGGCCGTGGGATCAACAACAACGACAGGGCGATTCCAGCGGCTTGTTGCTCAGGCATCAGGCTTAGGCTCGCGGCCTAGGTCCACGCCGATGCCGTAGTGTAACGCAGTCACACGGCACGGCGGCAGGGGCTGGGCGCCGGCCCCGCCGGGCGGGCGAGCAAGCATCCGATCCGCCACACCATGCATGCTGTGTTCATGTACGCACACTACTCGTCGCCGTCCATCTGCATGTCGCTGCCGGTGGGCGACGGCGCGCGCGGGCCGGGGCTCAAGCGGCGGCGGTCGTCGTCGTCGTCGCGGTCAAAGTCATCGTCGCGCGCAGGAGGCGGCGGCGACTCGCGGCGGCGGGGCGAGCGCGACTCGTCGCGCCGCGCAGCACTCCGCCAAGCGCCGGCACGCGCCGCGCGCGCGGGGTCGTCGCGCTCGCGTTCGCGGTCGCGCTCGGCCTCCGCATCCCCGTCGTCGGCGCGCGCGCCGATCCGGCCGCCGAGTCCACCGGCACCCCCGTCGCGCGCGGCGCGCCGCTCGCGCTCCCCGCCCCGGTCGCACCGGTCCATGTCGGCGCGGGACGAGCGCTCGAACTGCGGCCGTGCAGCGTCGCCGCCGCGCTCCCACCGGTCGCCGCTGAGCCTGCGCGCGCGGGGGCGGTGCGCGTCGACCGTGCGCCAGCCGTCGTTGGAACGCCCGCCGGCCTCGGGGTCGCGGTAGCGCATCGCGCCGCGGCCTGGGTCGTCAGCGAGCTCTGTGAGACACAACGCACCCTTGTACACCACCCCGCCGGACTCGCGCACCGACCGCCGGTCGGCCTCAATCTGCGTCTTGATCTCGGAGAGCTTGTTTCGCCGCGCAGCCTCGAGACGCTCCTTCTCCTCGCGCTCGAGACGCGCGTCCAGCTCGTCCAGCGTCTCCTTGCGCGGCGAGCGCGAGTCGCGTCTCCGGGGCGAGCGGGAGCGCGAGCGCGACCGCTCACGCTCGCGATCACGCCGCCGCCGCTTCTCCTCGCGCCGCTCCTCGCGCCTCCGTTCCTTGCGCCGCCGGCGCTCCGCCTCGTCCTCTGAGTCGGAGCTCACGCTCGGCGTGCGCGGCCGCGCGGCCGCGGCCGGCCGCCGCAGCTCAAGCTCGCCGGCATGTGACACAATCACGGGCGAGTGCGGCCTGTCGCGCCCGTCCGTCTCGAGCTTGCCGATGGCGCGGATGTGCTCCATGCCCGAGACGACGCGGCCAAAGACGCTGCGCGTGAGCGGGACTACACCACAGGGGGGGACGTACACGTGCTTTCCTGTCAGGTGCGGGGCGGCCGCGAGCGTGATAAACCACTGCGAGCCGTTCGTGTCCGGCCCACGGTTCGCCATGACGAGGAGACTGGCGTCAGCTAGCTGCTGGCTGACAAGGCTGCTCACCCCTCCCGGTCCACGTCCGTGCCGTCGCCCGACAGCCGCTCGTCCTTGAACATGCCACCGTAGATGCTCTCCCCGCCGGACCCGTTGCGCTTGGTGAAGTCGCCGCCTTGGATCATGAAGCCGTCGATCACGCGGTGGACTGGGCTGCCCTTGTAGCTGAGCGTGGCGCCAGACGCGCTCTGCCCCTTCTCGCCGGTCGAGAGCGCGCGGAAGCTGGTGGGTTAGTCACGGTGGGGACGAGTCCACCCACTTCTCTGCCGTCTTGGGCACGCTGGATGGTCAGCAGGTACAGCGCACGAGTCGGACGTACACATCGGTGAAGAGCTCGAACTGGGCCGTCAGCGCGCTTCGCGGGGCCGGGAAAACGGCAGACGCACCACTACACGCCCCAGCGGCTTGTCGCCGACTGTAAAGTCGAAGAAGGTGCGCGGGAGGGGCATTTCTCCTGCGGCTGAAAAGGTCAAGACGAGATGCAAAGTTGGTGTTCTGGTCGAGCAGACGAGCAGTGGAGGTGCGTGGTGTGGAAATTTGGTCCCGCCGTGGCTGGGTGAGGAGGACAGAAAGGCGGTCTATCAGGCATGCATCGAGCTCTGCATGCAATCTACACGCTTAGGCAGTATGCATGGGACGGATAGGTGACATTGCGGGCAAACACTCTATGTATCGCTGCGGAAACGAGGCAACAATGGGAGGTGTCTGATCGACGCGTCGCGGAGATACGCGCCACCTCCGCTGCATTGTTGTTCGCTGTCAACACTCTACCCGCTGGTGCATTCAAGCCGACAAAGTCGCCGTCGTCGTCCTCCCAGTCCACACATCACACACGCTCATCTCATCCACGACACGTTCACGACAAGATCTATTCTGCTTGCGACGTCTCAGCTGGCCCGAGTCACAGCGACTCTAGTAACCCCGACAACACACGCGAGACGGCGTCGCGCACGGTGACACCATGGGCCGTGAGATCATTTCGATCCAGGCCGGGCAGGCCGGAAACCAGAGTACGTCGGGAGTTGCGGGTGCTGGAATGCGCTGACAGTACCCAGTTGGACAGCAGGTGTGTAGTATCGGCGGCTGCGACACCCACTGACCCCTAAGTTCTGGCAAAAGCTATGTGCAGAACACGGCATCTCGCCCAACGGCATGCTCGAGGACTGGGCCGAGGGCGGGCAGGGCGACAGGAAGGACGTGTTCTTCTACCAAGCCGACGATGAGCACTACATCCCGCGCGCGATCCTGATTGATCTCGAGCCAAGAGTGGGTTGTGCGGCGTGAGCTGCGCTGACAAGACCTAGGTAATCAACAACATCCTCTCGTCGCCGTTCAAGGGGCTGTACAACCCGGAGAACATCTACGTGTCGAAACACGGCGGTGGCGCAGGAAACAACTGGGCACAGGGGTACAATGCCGGAGAGAAGGTGTACGAGGACCTGATGGAGATGATCGACCGCGAGGCGGACGGAAGCGATTCCTTGGAGGTGGGTAGCTGCGAGAGTGAGGATACAGCTGAACCCCAGGGCTTCATGTTCATGCACTCGATCGCGGGCGGTACCGGCTCTGGACTGGGATCGTTCCTGCTTGAGCGGCTCAACGACCGCTTCCCCAAAAAGCTGATCCAGACGTACTCGGTCTTCCCGGGCACCGGCCCCACTTCCGACGTCGTGGTGCAGCCGTACAACTCGTTGCTGGCGATGAAGCGGCTGGTGAACAACGCCGACAGCGTGGTGGTGCTCGACAACTCGGCCCTGACACGCATTGCCGCCGACAGGCTGCATGTGCAAGACCCAAGCTTTGACCAGACCAACCAGCTCGTGTCGACCGTCATGGCTGCCAGCACGACGACACTGCGCTACCCGTCGTACATGAACAACGACCTTGTGGGCATCATTGCGAGCCTCATTCCGACGCCAAGATGTCACTTTTTGATGACGAGCTACACGCCGTTCACAGGTGACGAGATTGACAAGGTGGGTCGGGTAACCTGTACAAGCCACTGACGCCACAGGCCAAGTCGGTGCGGAAAACGACCACGCTCGACGTCATGCGCCGTCTGCTGCAGCCCAAGAACCGGCTGGTCACGACGACCTCGTCGCCGACGTCGTGCTACATCTCGTGCTTGAATATCATCTCGGGCGACGTCGACCCGACGGATGTGCACAAGTCGCTGCTGCGTATCCGTGAGCGGCAGCTGGCCAACTTTATCCCCTGGGGCCCTGCGAGCATCCAGGTGGCGCTCACCAAGCGCAAGACGACGCAGAACCGCGTGTCGGGCATCATGATGGCCAACCACACGAGCATGGCATCCGTGTTCAAGCGCATGATTGACCAGTACGACCGGCTGCGCAAGCGCAATGCGTTTTTGGAGCAGTACAAGAAGGAGGACTCGTTCACGCTTGACGAGTTTGACGACTCTCGGTGGGTGTTGTTGTTTGTGTGTGCCTGCGTGCCAAGCTGACAGCCGTCCGTTCAGCCGCGTCGTGGCCGAGCTGGCTGACGAGTACCTGGCGTGTGAGAGCGAGGGGTACATTAACTATGGGGCGTGAGTGTGGCACGAGGTACATGAGGCTGGAGGCGTCACGGCGGTGTGGCTGCGGGCGTAGCGTGCAGAGCGCAGCAGCATGTATGCAGCAGATTGTTGTCTCGGCAAGCGGAAGTGGGCAGTGGGCATGCATGGTATGCCGGGGCTGGAAAGCCGGCCCAGGCACCGTGTTGACTGCGTGCGAGGTCGCCGCCGCCTTGGTGCTGCTGCCGTTGTGGCAGCGGCCGTGGCGGATGAAACGGGCACGGAGGCGAGATGCGACAAGAGGGGGTGCCTCGACAACCACAGGTGTGGAACCCTTGGCAGGTTTTGCTGGCAACCGCAGCGTGGGCACCACAAGCCTGGCCCCAGCTCGCCATTTCCGGGTCGGTATGCATGGGGCGGGGCAGCGAGATCGTGCCACGAAGGCAACGACGCACGACCGGCCCGGACGAGGTGACTGCCCAGGTCGTGTTGGTCGCCAGGCGAGGCGTTCAGCGCTCTGCGCTCTCTCTTTGTGTCTGCGCGACCAGCCAGCGGCGCACTCCCTCCTCCCTCCCCGCACGCACCGATCAGCGACCGACGGTACCCCCGAAGTTACCTGAGCCCGAGAGCCATCGCCGCCGCCGTCGCTGCCACGGTCGTTACGTTGCCAGCCAGGGGTCGTCAAGGCCTCTTGGCCAGGCGCCGCACAAACAACGGCATCGGGGTATCACAGCGACGGCGGCGGCGCAGCCAGAGCCAGTTACATACATAGAGTTGGCGCCCTTGGCATCTGCATCTACCATTGCTCTTTTCTTTTCTCATCCTTTGCGAACGAAGTAAGACCAGGCGAGATGGCCACGACCGCCGCCCCTGCGCCACCGGCGCCGTCGTCGTCGGCGTCCGCCTTCCCCCTCCCCTCGCCCGACCTGCTCGCCCCGCACCGCCGGCGGCCCCGCGCCGCCCCGTCCCCGCTGTCGCTAATCGCCTCAACGCACGCCCCATTCGACGACCTACGCCCGCCGAGCCTCGTGTCCGACCGCACATCGACCGTCTCGTCGACGGGCAGCCCGCGCCTGTCGCTCGCGCTGCCATCGCCGTTCGTCCTCCCCCTACTCCCGGCCGCCCCGGCGCCAAAGTTCAAGCCGTACGCGCACGACGTGTTCGGCGACGACGGCGACAGCGTACACGGGTCCGTCGGCGCGCCGAGCCCCGTCCCGATCCTGCGCTCCGGCTTTGCCGGCGCGCGCGCCGTGTCGTCCTCTACGGCGGGCGGCATGGACGAGGCCGAGAGCAGAGCCGCGCGCAACAGACAAAAACACCGCAGCGTCGTGCCCGTCAAGGGGGTCACCACGCCACACGGTACCCCGCGCACGGCGAGATTCCCGGACCTGCACCGCCCGCTCCCGGCGCTTCCGCCCGGCCTGGAGCGACCAGCCAAGGTCGAGCGCGGCGACAAGGCGCGCAGACCAAAGGGTAGAGGCAAGAGCATCGACAAGGGCAAGGGACGGGCAGCGACACCGACAACGCCAGCAACGCCGGCGTCAGCGCCCGCGCCAGCGCCACTCGACCCCGCGCCCGCGCCGCCATTCCCCCCCGCGCCCGCGTCGCCCCACGCCCCCGTCGCGCTCTCCCCCGCACCCGCGGAGCGCGTCGAGCGCGAGCGCCCGGTCCGCCCGTGGATGGCCCGCGTGCACCGCGTGTGCCGCCGCACGAGATTCCGCCGCCTCCGCCGCCGATGGCGCCTCGTCTGCGGGCGCAGCGACGAGTAGAGAGGCAGGCAGCGAGGACAAAGACATTGCATTAGACGACCGACTCATCCGGGCCCACACACTCCCACTGTATAATTCTTCATTACATGTATTGTTACAACACTGCGCTGCCCGCGTACACACATGCACTGCGCGCGCTAAAATGTCCCGCTGAACGCAAACCCCAAGTCCTGGTCCGCTCCCACCTCGAACGGGTTGTCGGTACTGATCGGCATCGTCCGCAGCATGTCCATCAGCGCCTGATTGTCGAACTGGTTGTCGAGCCACGGCATGACCAGGTCGTCAAGCACCTCGGCGTCGAGAGAAGCCGCCAGCTCGAGCCCACCGCCATGCCCGCCGTGCTGCGCAGACTGGTTGGGCGTGCTGTCGGAGGCCGAAAGCGGCCCGGCGTACTCGGACGACGAGGGCTCAGTCTGCTCCGTCGCCCGCCGCAGCTGGCTCCGGATGTTGATGACGCCGAGGCGGATAGCGTGCGCCTGATTCTGCCCCTTTTCCAGCGTCGCAATCGACTCCTGCAGCCGGTGCAGCGCCTCGTCTCGGATATGCTGGTTCCCGCTGCGGATGAGGAAGATGTCGACGCCACTGGGCGTCAGCGGAGCACTTTCTCCCCCACTTACGCAGCAATAAACGTGCAGTAGATGAACACGTAGTGGTACGAATTATGCCCGAAGGTTCGCACCCACAGCGACAACACATCACTCGTGGCGATCGCCGCGGCGCGACAGTGCGCCAGCGCAGTCGACGTCAGCGCCGGCGAGCTGTCGTGCAGAAGAGGGCGATACACGAGGATTTTGATCGTGTGGTAGAGCAGGCTGGACGGTCAGAGCAGTCGTAGAAGACGACGTACTTGATAATGACAACGTTCGGCGGGGGCGAGCGCGCGGCCTCGCGCGGCTCGTCAATACGCAGGTTGTGCGGAAGGGACGCCCACCACGCCTCGAGCTTCTCAATCGCGTCGCGGATGAACGACAGCGAGCGGTTGTTGCTAATCCTCGGCGAGTACATGTTGGCGAGCACCGAGTCGAGAAGCATGACCAGGCGCGTGAGGTAGCGGAACGTGAACATCTTGAGCTGCGGTGTGGGCGGGTACACGCTGGGTGGTGAGCACAGTCCGCGGGACGCCACTCACGCGCCGAATGGCAGGTTCTTTCCCTCCAGCAAGGCCGGCGCCCAGTCGAGCTCGTCGTCCGGGTCGGGCGGGAGCGCGTCGGGCGTGTGCCCCACGCGCAAGGGCAGAGTCGACTCGCGCCCCAGAGTCATAGCCTGGACTTTCTCCCACATGTACGCGGCCCAGAAAATACGCGTTCGCACATCCCGTTCCTCTGGCGGCAAGATCGACCACGTTTCCGGGTCTTCCTCGGGAAGGAGGTGGATCCCAATCTGCACGTCAGCCGTGTCCCTCGGTGAAAGCGCACATTCTGCATCATCCGGATGGCCGTCCCCACCAGCATCCACGAACCCGTGACGTGACCAGTAGCGATTTGACGCCCAGACAACACCAGTAAACCCTCTGCCATCAGTGCGGTTCGCCACAAGCGCTACTCACGGATAGACGCGACGCATGATCGTCCAAGCGTCACTCCCCCGAGCATGCTGAGCGCCAGCGTAGCATACTTGTCACCCTTTTCTTGCCGCTCACGCTCGTCCATCCCATAGCTAAGTCGGATACCCGTGCAGTAAATGCACACCAGTAAGAACTCTGAGAAGAATGGTCCGCCGACCGCCATATCCCCTGCAGCCGTTAGCGACACTCCCGGTAACCCGCACTCACGGAGAAACAGCTGTCGGTCGACAAAGTTGTCGACCAGGCTCGCCCACGCAAAGTAGGCCTCGAGCCACGCCTCGCCGTCTTCCGGGCTCGCGTGTTTGTGCTGTCGTCTTCTGGCTGCCGCGAGCTCCTCGGGAGTGTAGTCTTCAACCCTTGTCGCCGGGCTGAGTTCGTAGTGGAGCGGCGGGGAGGGGCGTACTCTGCGCTCTGCGCGTTCGCTGTCCAAGTACGCCTCGCTGTTCTGGGGATCATTGTAGCGCCCCGTCGCCTCTGGCCTGTCCCTCTCCGCCGCCAGCGACGACGAACGGGAGCGTGGCCGTTCAGGTGGTCCGGTCCGGTGGCTCTCATCGTCGAACATACTCAACTCGCCATGGTACACCGGTTTGCGGTAGTACCGGAGCGTGTAGCCTCGCTCACCGACCGCCGGCTCCATGTAGAAATCGTTTGAGGGGCTAGTTTCGCTCGGCCTGGCAGCGTTGCGCACCAACGCTTCGAGCTCGCGCAGGCGCGCCTCGTGGTCGGCAATGATGGACTCGGCCTCGCCCCGGTCCTTGACACGGGATGGCCGGTCCGCGCCCCCGTCGCTCCGCCCGGCGCTCGGAGCCTTATCCTTCCGCTTGAACTTCTCGCCGGATTCACACAACGTGTTGGATTCGAAGCACGACTTGCACGGGGGGTTCTCTGCGCCATCGCACTTGATCTTACGTTCTTTACACGCCTGACGTAAGCGCCGAACCACCTTGCAACCACTTACAAAGCACGATTGGCCGTAATGACGCTTTTTGTAGGGCTTGGGTGGCTCAGTGAACCGCGGCAGACGGTCGAGGGCTACTTTAGAGGGGGGCATATCGATGGTCGGGCGACAAGAACCCAAGTGCGCACGGTTGGTCCTTTTGAAGTGCCCTGGAGCAGCTGGAAGTCAACAACCACAGATTGGGCGTCTTGCTCCCTCGACTGGTCAGCACACGATAGCGCGGGTGGTCGCGAGCAGAATCGACCGGCGAGGTCGCGACCGGGCCGAGTGGGTGTAAGCACGATCAAGTAGACCCGATGAGATTTCGCCCATGCGCGAGAGATGATGGGCGATGCACGGTGCCGGATGGGCGATTTCCCCGCAGAGAGTAGGTCCCGGGCCAGGGAAGGTGAGCACGAGGGAGCGGGGTCGTCGAGGTATCGCCCATGCGCGAGAGATGATGGGCGATGCGCCGTGCCGATGGGCGATTTCTCGGCACAGAATGGGCGATACGGATGGCGCCTTCGTGACGGCCGTCTTCGGGGCACCCCGAGTCGAGGTCGAGAGCGGCCGCAAGGAGGTGGAGGACATTCCCGAGTCGACCGACTCAGGAGGACATTGGAGCGAGTTCGGTTGGACAGCGCGCTGCCTTGGTTGAACCGAACCCTTTTCGGCGCCGATAAGGGACAGCCGCTCCAATGCCGTCTTGCCGCTTTGCGTCTTTGCGAGATGCCGCGCAGACTTTGTGCTACAGCCACGTGGCCGGGATGCAGCACTGCACTGCAGCACTGCGCCTACGCAGCGGCCCGTACCGCCCGCTGCCTCTGCACGCTGCGAACTACATACTGCTGGGACGCTGGTGATGAGGCCTCGAGGACGACACCAAGTCGCGGCCCGTTGCCAGTGTTCGCGGTGGTGCGCGGGCATGTTGATGTTAAGGCCGCCGCACGGGGTTTCATGCACTCCGGAGACCCCGCTTCCCAGTGTCAATGGACAGAGACTCAACGAGACGACGAGCTCGCCTTGCCTAAATACCTGTGGCTGGGGGACCGGCGCACCGGCGGCCGGTGTCTGGTGGCCAATGGCTGCGGGTCACTGCCGATGGGGAGGAAGGCCACAAAACCGAGCATTATAGGCTTGCGTGCTTTGTCCTGCTCTGCTGAGTGGGTAGGCTGGTCCCGGTTAGCAGAGCCCGGTGGCTGTGAGAGACGTGGTCGATTGTACAAGTGGGGGTCGATCTGGGCCAGTCTGGCGGAGTGGAAGAAGAGTTGTCAAGTGCAGAGTGGGACAAAGCAAGGTGGCACACACAGCACATAAGCAGTACACCGCTCGCACCACCGAGTCAGCCGGGCGGCACACACTCGGCCGCTAGTCCACCACGCGCACCCAGCTGCAGTGCATGTCTGCACGGATCCTGTCGGTGGAGTAGGTATTTCGCACGCGCAAAAGCATGCCGACTTGCCAGCCCGCAATCTTGCTGAGAGAGATGCCGATGGCTTACACCGGCAACTGGGAGTGTTGGCATTCTTACCCGAGCGTTATTCTGGCAGTGGGGCACACACTGCGTACGGCGTTCCTCGTCGCAGAGCCGCCGTCCGGTGAACGCACAGCTTCACGGGGCATGACCCGCATCGCAGACCATTGATTCTCTCACCTCCCTCAGCCCTGCCCACCACCCCTCCTCCACCCCCTTCCCCAACTGACGATCTCCTGTGGACAGGCGGATCCATAAAGCCTCAAGGCGAAGCAGGGCCAGACTGTGGCGAGTATCAGTCGATTGCTAATGGAGACGCGTATCGCCATGCATGCCCTGAATGATCTGCATGGCGCACAAGAGCTGGGGTAAAGGTTATGGGACAACGGTGGTATTCACGTCAGAATGCCTTCCTCGGCAGCTGCTACACACGTGCTAGGAGCACTGCCATCTGTATTGATCAACTGAGTCAACGACCCGAGCTCTACGATAAGCTCTCACGTTATGAACATGGCGTCTTAACCACTAAACCAGGGGAGTCAACTCAACCCGATCAATCCTGAGTCACAATCGTGGTTTCCTGTACTCCCTCCCGTCTTACACGTATTGACATCTCTGGCAAACCGAGTGTGGCCTACTCTGACGACTCGAGTCCATCGCACCAATCCCCACCCCGTAATCTTCAGTCCTCCGACCTATCTTCGAAGATACGCCCACCTCCAGGAGGAGGTTCTGCTGTCGCCCTCGCCATGTGGGAGATCTCACGCCGTCACGATGGGCGTGCCACTCTCATGCTGTGTCTCCCCACTCCGCGTCCCACCTCCCTCAAACTCCCAGACACATTCACTTCACTCAGAAGACCGGGATTAGACACTGCTATAACCGGGAGCCTCCTTGGGTGGGGTACTGGGAGTCGGCGGCGGACACGATGGCGGATATGGTTGACGTCCGACTAACCCCGACTGGCCGTCACCACTCGACAACCCCACCACCGCGTACCGGGAGGATGTCTGTGACAGTCTATGTGGGTGTAACCCATGTACATGCTAGCGAAGAATTGCTGTCACTTCCCTCAGTCGTCAGTGCCGGCTGTGGTACCTTCGACGATAGGTCACCACTGACCACGCTCACCGCGGGCGCCACTTCGGCTCGCTGCACCCCGCTCGGCTCGGTTTGTCCCCTCGTCCCTCATCCACCAGAACGCAGACTGTAAACCCACGGGCACTGTTTCTGCCCTCGTCCCCCCATCCGCCAGCAGACAGAATGTAAACCCAGCGCCAGAGATAGCCTGGCGCCCGTGCCCGTTGTCTTCCGAGTCCGCCACAGACGCCCGAAATAGCTCCGTTGCCATCAATTCCAGCGCCATGGCTTATCGCTGGCGTTCTGCATTTCGACTGCTGTCAGCATCTATGCGAGGCTCACATAACGACCTGGAGGCAGGTCCAGAGGTCCCAGCGCTCGTGCGCAGCATCTTCCGGGCCCCACTGCTCGCTTAGCTGTTGGATATTGATATCGAACGACCAGCGCGGGCGGGTTGGCTGGGCAGGTCGCGATTGGGAGGGATCTGTGCTGTGCATGCTTCTGGCGGCCAGTCTCGTGACAAGTCAGCTGTCAGCAGTCGTCGCCCCCCGCTTCCCGAGTCCGAATCATACGCCCAGCCGCTGGCACAGCGTGCACACACGGAGCCTGCCAGCTGCTGCTCGCCCATCGGTCCGGCGTCCGTCCACCAGATTTTCAGCGCCTAGCGCCGGCCCCACTCAGCCACCCTGCATCGCCCTCGGGCACCTACACGCCCATTCCAGAGCCCCTCCTCGGGCCGCTCGGTCACTCACAGCGTGTGTGCCGCCGGCGCCCAATCCCATGTGGGCCGTCGTGGGCGGCCTTACTGCGAGGAGTGATGTCAAACTCAGGGCAGCACGCAGCCCTGTGGATTATCTGACCTTTTCGCCTCGTATTTGCGATGGCGCGTGAATATGCGCGATAGATATCCTGAGCGCGCTGTGTTCACCGGTCGCTACAAGCGACAGTCGACTGGCTCCGTCGCTATACGTGGCTCCCGAGCTGACGGGGCGGCAGCCTGGGCGGACGGGCGAGCGAGGCGGGGTACGCGGTGGTCTCGAGGCAATTTGCACTCCCTTGGACGGCGATTGCGGAGGCGGCCAGCGACCATGGGCCCCGCGCACTCGCTTGGAAAACTTGGGCCCAGTTGCCGGGAGATAGCGAGTGCTGCCTCGCTGATATAAGGCGAGGAGGGTGCCGAGCGAGAGGAGCAGCATCATACACCCCCACCTACGCACCACCATGGCAGAGAGCGAGAAGGGTCCATACTCCCACACGGTGGTCAACGAGAGCATCAAGCGCGAGCAGCACGGCACGGGCCCGTTCGAGAACGTGCACGATGCCGAGCGCGGCCAGGCGGCCGACCCGAACAGGCAGTTCCACTTCCTGTCACTGAGTGGGTGTTGGCGCTGAGCACAGCTGACAGCAGTCGGACTGGCGTACGCCATCCTCAACTCGTGGACCGCGATGGCGACCTCGCTGTCGATCGCGCTGCCCTCCGGCGGGCCGGTCGCCGTCATCTGGGGCATCGTCCCGTCGTTCCTGGGCAACCTGTGCATGGCTGCATCGCTGGCTGAGATGTGAGTGGCGGTACGCACCTTGGTCCCGCTCACACGCCCAGCTGCCACGTCTACCCCACCTCAGGAGGACAGTACCACTGGTCTGCGATCCTCGCGCCGGCCGAGCACGCGGCGTGGATCTCGTGGGTGTGTGGCTGGTTCGCGGTGTGCGGCTGGATCGCGCTCGTCGGCACGGCGGGCTCGCTCGCCGGCTCGCTCATCACCGGCGCCATCGCGCTCCAGAACGACAGCTACACCCAGAAGCCGTGGAACGTTTTCCTCATTTACACGGGCTACACGCTCATCGCGATGGCGGTGAACATCTGGGCGCTCCCCATCCTCCCGCGTCTCAACCAGGCCGCGATATTCTGGTCGCTCATCGGCGCCGTCGTCATCCTCATCACCTGCCTCTCGCGCTCCGCGGGTAACTTTGCCTCGCCCAAGTTTGTCTTCACGCAGTTCATCAACGAGACGGGCTGGCCCAACGGCATCGCGTGGATCCTCGGCCTCCTCCAGTCGTCGTTCGGCCTCACGGGATACGACGCCGTCTCCCACATGGTCGAGGAGATGCCCGAGCCCCACAAGTACGCGCCCCGCGTCATGATCCTCGCCGTGTGTATCGGCGCCGGCTCGTCCTTCATCTTCCTCATCTGCCTGCTCTTCTGCATCAAGGACATCACGGCCGTCAACACGTCCGCCGCCGGCCCCCTCCTCACCGCCATCTACCAGGGCACCAACTCCAAGGTCGCCGCCACCTGCCTCCAGATGTTCCCCATCATCTGCATGTTCTTCACCGCCCAGGGTATCATGACCGCCTCGTCGCGCATGACCTACGCCTTTGCCCGCGACGGCGGCATGCCCTTCTCCAAGCTTTTCTCCCGCATGAACTCGAACGGCGTGCCCGTGCCCGCTGTCCTGCTCAACACTGCGCTCGTCATCATCTTCGGATGCGTGTACCTCGGCTCCAGCGCTGCCCTCAACGCTATTCTTTCCTCCTCGGTCGTGTCCCTCAACATCTCGTACTGCGTCCCCATCGCCATTGTCCTCATCCGCGGACGCGGCATCCTGCGTCCCCCGTCTCTCCCCGAGCCGACATTCACCCTCGGCCCCATCCTCGGCCCCGTGTGCAACATCTTTGGTCTCATCTTCACCACTGTCACCACTGTCTTCTTCCTCTTCCCCCCCGCCATTCCCGTCACCGGCTCGAGCATGAACTACGCCTCGGCCGTCTTCGGTCTCGTGGGCATCATCTCTGCTGTCACATGGTTCCTCCAGGGGCGTAAGGACTTCATCGGCCCCCGCGACCTTGGCGCTCTGCTCGAGCTCGCCCGGACAGAGGTCATGCCCAATGCTCGCCAGGGCAAGCACGCCACCACCATTGTCGAGGACAGCGAGTAGTGTAATCAAAATGTGCCACATTCATAGTTGCCACCAACGTCGTGGTTGTGTAGAGTAGGGCTGCTGCCTGCATATGGATAGAATCTTGCCATCAGAGTCGAGCACGAGAGGGGGGGAGAGGCTCTCTGAGCACACCGTCCATCGTCGTCAAACTGACCCGCCCGCCCAGAACCCGCCAACGCGGGCCAAGCTCGCACCTCCGCTCCACCAACCAACCGATTCTTCCTTCCTTATCACCGGCCGGACCGGAGCAGTGCATAGCCGACGAATGGCATACGCATGCACCCCATGCAGCCCCACGACGAGGCCCCAGTCCCCAAGCAACTCGCTGCAGCTGGTTGGTGCGTAGATGTCGACGACGACGCGCGGACGCCCATTCCAGTCGCCAAAACGACAAATTCTGAAAAGGTCAGATAATCTCTGAAAAGGTCAGATTTCTCGTCAGGGTGGTTGGTAATCGGGCTGATCGAGGTGTTAAGGGAACCCGGATCTCCAGGTGGGTCGAAGGGTCGGCCACTCACTCAGGGAGGGTGACCATCGGCGGACTTTCGGAGGTCGGTCAAGTTCGGATTGGGTCCCGATTGATACGCCAAGGTCGGTGCGGTAGGATGCAATGCAATACATACAGCCGGTGGACCCAATGATAATACTAGAGCTTGGCGACAGCCTCAGCGTCCGCGCCGGCGCCGTTGAACCGCCGTCTCCAGCGCTGCCACCACTCGATACCGTACTGCCTCGACTCGTCGGGAATCTCCTTCATGATGACCTGGAATGCAGCCGAGGCTGCCCCGAGCCGCGCGTCGCTTCCCTGCTTCGCGGAGAGGATGAGCTGGGCAATGGTTTCCAGGTACTCGGGTATGTCTGGGCCAGGGACATATGGAATCAGCATGATACGAACGATCCGGACGGCGTCCTTTGCCTCGTCGGGTTTAAACTCGGCATCCTCGATCTGATTTATCGTAGTTGCAACCAGTGCGGGTGAGCGACGCGATGCAGCCTTTACGACGGTCGGGTACGCAGCCTTGAGCTGGCTGGGTGAGATCGAACCGTCACGCGTTTGCTTGATCAGGCCTTGAGCAAGGATGTGAACCAGGGCGTCCACGAATGGGCCCTGGTTTGGTTCGGAGAGCGCTGTCTCTGACGCGGCGTCGACAAGCACAAGGAGGAACGCAAAAGAGGCCTCAAAGCTTGCCTTGTGCTGAGGTCGGACCATGTACCTAGGGAGTTAGCTCGACTGGCATCAAAGCACTCACTTCTCGGCAAGAGGAAGGATCGTGTCCCGCACAGCTCGGGCGTCCACAAGATGTATCAACTGCTCAGCAACGGTCAAGATGAACGTTGCCAACGACTCCGACACCTCCGAAATGGGCCCCTTGCCGCGAATAGCTCTGAACGTATCGCTAACGCCCTTGCCACCTCCGAGGCCGACAATGATATCGAGAGACCCGTACAAGACCTTTTCGTACTGCTCCAGCCCAGAGTCATTGTCCTCGGTGACTGCCGAGAAGCGTGACAAGATCAGGACGATGAGCTCGGTGTGGGTGAGAATCAACTCCTCAGATAGCAGTCGTTGCGATGGATCGAGCATGAGCTGCACTACCGGCCAGCTGATGGCGACCAACGAGGACAGCGCCGACTTTCGGCGCTCCCATTCTGAAAGACAAGTCAGCGTAGCCTCACCTCCTAGCACATAACAACCCACCTGCACTGTCCTTCTTCAGTTCAATAGACTTCTTGTTCATGTTCTGAACCACCTCGTACATCCGGAACGTGAATGCCCGGGCTGCCTGCCATGCGTACTGCTGGCTCGTGGGACCGCCCTTGAGGAGCGCCGAGATGGCAATAGACAGTCCATGAGAAAGCGATGCGACTTCCTTTGTGTCGACAAGCGAGGGATAGATATCCAGCGTCGACTTGTCGTGCGCAAAGCCGAGGGCCGAGAAGATTGCAACATGCAGGAAGGGCATGATCTCCTGTAACAGTCAGTCACAGCCGTCATTCATAACGAACCCTAAGGTTCAGAGCCCTCAGCCTTGCAGCATCGATGTGGGGCGCCACCTCGCAGAACAGCTTGACAGCATCCTTGCTCTTGGCGTCGAAAGCGTCCGACATGGCGATGACTAGTTCTTCCTCGAGATCGATACGCGGCTTGCCCCACTCGACACCCGTGACATCGTCGAGGCCCTGGAGTAGGCCAGTGAGGAAAACAAGCGCCCTGTCTTCGGCACCCTCGACCTTGTGCACGTCGTCCTGGATCTGAGTGAGCCAGGCCTGCGCGTCCTTGTCGAGGACGTTGCGCCGCCAGAAGGTGTCCTTGGATGTCTTGCGGAGGGACGTGACTTTGGTTGAAACGGCCGAGCGAACACATTCGCGCACAACGTCGGGCTTGACGGTAGCCCAGAGTGATGTCGAAGAAAGAATGTCGTCCACGAACGTGTCTAGCTGGTTGTCTTTCAACGAGCCGATGAAATGGGTAAGGGCTCCTTGGACGGTCGCTGCTGGGATGGTGATGGGGTCGGGGGATCGGAGGACATGGATGAAGGGCTCCAGGACAGCCTGGAGCGCCGCTTGCTCTTCCCTGTCCGAGTTCATTTCTGCCATTGTGGAGATGAGAATAGAGTGGAAAGAGGAATGGGTCTAGTTGGAGACCAAAGTCGAGATGCAGCAGCATGAGTCACGGCTATGACCGTCGCCGTCCAACCGACCGGCCGGCGCGTACTTGACGGCGGCTGCTGCTGGGTGGCGACCGAGCAATGACAGTTGGTACGTAATCAACCTCGACCTCCACTCTTTCACTTGCGCAGTGTTGCTGCTGCACACTGCGCAACTGACAGCAACAACAGTCGACACGCTGCCTCATCTCACCACTCGTCAAACGGCGCTCTCGCCATGACTTCGAGGCTCAAGCACAAGCTTGAGCTCGAAAACGTAAACCTCAAAAGCGCATACCTAAACGAGTCGTTTGTACAGGTAGGTGTCATCGTTCCTCACGAAGCACCTGCTCAGACTCCACAGATAGGCACTCCCTTGCCTGCGCTTGCCGAGGCGAAGAGGGACAAGCAGGAATACGTACCACTATGGGAACAAGAGGTGGGTGTACCATGCGTTCCATAGCTGACACGCAGGCGCGAGATGAGAAAGGTCGCCGTCGCTTCCACGGCGCCTTCACGGGTGGTTTCTCCGCAGGCTACTACAACACCGTAGGGTCCAAGGAAGGTGGGTCTTGTCCTCAACTTTATGGCACAACATACTCACATAACAAGGATGGACGCCTCAATCTTTCAGGTCGTCGCGGAACAACCGCGCGTCCCATACCCAGCGCGTCGAGGACTTCATGGACGAGGAAGACATTGCCCAGATGAAGGAGGACCGCCAACTCCAGAACACAGACACCTTCCGCAACGATCCGTTCGCCGGAACACAGAGCCTGGAGGGCCAGTCGTGAGTTGCATGTGCCAGATCCGAGTCAACTCTAACCCTGCAGAATGTCGTCTGCACTCGAGAGTCTCGTGATCCCTGCCCAGGCATCCATCGGACAGAAGCTGCTGCAGAAGCTGGGCTGGCGACCTGGGCAGGGTATCGGTCCGCGTGTGACCTTACGGAAGCTGCGTATTCAAGATGGCAAGCTCGGAAAACAGCGTGTGGGCATGGACGTTGACCCGGAGGACGGAGGCGAGGCAAGCAAGCACACTTACGCCCCAAGGGACTCGCGGCTGTTGGCCTTCGCCGCCAAGGAAGACAAGGAGGGCCTGGGATACGAGAAGGGGCGTGGGATGGGACGGTTGCCAGCGAGGCGTGGAGGTGAGTTGCTCAGCGTAGACAAATGGCAGCTGACATTCTCAGTGTATGGCGCTGGGCCGGGAGAAGATGACGAAGACGACCCGTACGGCATGGGTGATGCGGACGACGCTCGACACTATGCCTTCGACAACGGGGAGGAAGATGACGACACCTTTGTCATGGGTGGGTCGGCGCCACAAGCTGGAACCAGCAAGAAGAGCAAGGCGGACGCCAATCACTGGCATGATGGACGGAGAGTGCTCGACGGGTTCGAGCTAGACCCATTGGGTGTGCCCACGGACAGATGGTGAGGGAGCAGCCCCCCTCATTTGGACATCAGCTAACTCGAAAGGTTTGCCTTCCCTGAGATCCCAGAAGACTGGCATCCCCGCCCTGCCAGAGTATGGGGTACGACCCGCAAGTTCGATGACAGCACGGCTCCGGTTGTCGAGCAAGAGGTCGTTCGTGGAGCCCCTGGGCGACCACTCACTCACGAGCAGGTCAGTTGAATTTGGCCTCATTGGTGTATCGACAGCTGACTCGAACAGCGTGGAGCAGCCCTTGGCGAACAGCCGCGGGTCTCGGAAGCGAAATCAGTCTTCGACTACATCTCCGAGAAGGACAGGGAGCGACTGGCGGCATTTGCAGCTGCGGCCAAGGCTGGAACCGCCCCACCACCATTGTCACTCGACGCAGAACCTGAGCTGCCACCAGAACGTGCTACCGAGGTTATCATCCCGCCTCTGTCGCCACGCACCGCATCGGCGGCACTGCAAGGATTCATCCCATACCAGGATGAGCCCGATAAGCAGGAGCGATACCGCTCGTATCTCAATTCACAAACGCATAACACGAAACACCCCAATCCCCAGCTTTTGCCATCCACGAAAATCGATGCCATCAACAAGGAGCTCGAGGACTTTGCCCAGTCGGCGCGTATCTTCCGCCCAATGTCTTACGCCATGTCCTCACGGTTCACCTCTGGCAGTGCATCTCTCGCCGCTTCGGACATGCAGCAGGCCAAGCCCGGCCTCCATATCTATGATGCGTCCAAGGGTGCGGCGCTCACGTTCACCAAGCCCGCGAATACGGAAGTCGAGGTCAAGCAGCAGTTGACGCCTCGAGAGCAGGCGGCTAAAGACGGAAAGCACGGCCAGGCGACTCGCATTGTCAAAGACTTCTACCCCGTCAAGCTCGTGTGCAAGCGATTCCACGTTGCCGACCCACACCCCGAGGGACCTCCAGATGGAAGCGGCGCTTCGACCCCAAGCGGTACTCGTCCCCTCAATGAGTTGCCTCTTCCAAAGAACGACGCGTCTTGGCAGTCCCACTTCACCCACCAAGGGGAGCCTGCGGGAGAGGACTCACCACCTCCACCTGAAACAACAGAGCGTGCTCCTCGCTCCATCGGGGAAGTTGGTATGGCAGACGACGCCAACCAGGGCAGGGATACCCTTACCTACACGAAGCCCAGCATCGACATCTTCAAGGCCATCTTCGAGGATGACAGCGACGATGAGGATGAAGATGAGGCTCCCAGCAAGCCGGCGGAGAAGGTTGCGGCACCAGAGGGGAAACCTAAAGACCCGTATCCGGTGGTCGATGAGAAGCCTGTCGACTACAACACCTTCAAGCCTGTGTTCCGTTCGGCAGCCACGGGGGATAAGGATAAGGATACGGAGACAGACAAGGCACAGAGGAAGAAGGACAAGAAGGACAAGAAGAAGCGGAAGGGAGTTCTGTCGTTCGATGTCGGGGATGAAGGGGAGGAGGTGGCTCCGCGGGACAAGCCGAAGAAGAAGTCCAAGTTGGGTCGTCCCGACGCCGCCGAGGGTGAGTGGGTGGAGAAGGCGCCTGTGGCAGCCCCGCCTGCCGTCCCTCCGGCCGGTCCGCCCACAACCGCTAGGCCTGGTTCGTCATCACCAACAAAAGACGGTCCCACATACTCATTCATCTCGCGCGGGCGCAAAGGCGCAGCCGACTTCATGTAGGATGATGATCTCCACACGGACACCAGGCCCCATGCACTCGGCCAAGGTGCCCTGGGGACTTATCCATGAGTGAGCTTCAAGGCTACAAAAGATATGTAGCTTTACAATTAGACCCAATAATCTTGCATTACCCCATTGCCACCAATCGGCCAATTTGCCTCCGGTGCTGTTGCCGATTGAAAGTCGCCACCTACCGAACACATCTTGGTCGCACCCACATCACACTGTTGACACTTTCCTCATCTCCACCATGTTCGTCAAGCGCGCGCGGCCCCGTCCATCCGTCCGATCGAGGGCAGTGGATGATGACGACGTGGCGCCATCCTCGCCGCTGGCGCAGAGCGTGATTTCGTCCGAGGTCGACGCCGCGCCTTCGCCGTCCGCAACGGCTATGGATGTGGACGACGAAGCGGGCAGCGTGATGGAGCGCAAGAAGGCTCAGCGGAAGAGCAAGCTCAACAAGGGGAGCCGGTTAAGTTTCGGCGGCGACGATGAGGTGAGCTTACCGACTCTGTTCTAGGACTTAGCTCACACCACAGTCGGACGGCACCCCCTTCAAGCAGAAGAAGTCGCTCCTCTCGCAATCTCTCAAGCTCGCCTCGTCGCCATTGGCATCCTCTGCACCGACGACTGCGCCCTCCGCATCCTCTGAGTCCTACTCGCGTGATTACATCGCAGAACTAAAAGCTGCGACGCCGTCGCGGGCCGCCCGGAAAAAGGACGACCAGGAGGAGATCGGCGCAGACGGCTTGTCACAGGCTGCGCGGGACAAGTACGCCAGCACGATCATCGAGGATACGACAGTCGGCATCCCTGACCATGTGGCCGTCGCGGCCGCCAAGTCGCGGCGCAAGGCAGCCCTCGACGCACAGAGGGCGGGCGCCGAAGGCGAGGACTTCATCGCGCTGGGCGGCGACCGCGGTCCGCACCCCGAGAGCCGGCTCATGCGTGAGGAGGACGAGGGTGATGAAGGTGACGAGGACCTTGCCGACTACACCGAGGCAAACTCGCGTCTGTACATTGGCAAGCAGGCCAACAAGCGTGCCGCGGCCAGGTTGAAGGGCGAGATCGGGGAGCTCATTGACGAGCGGGAAGCGGAGGACGAGTCGGATGAGGAGACGCGCGAGTGGGAGGCGACGATCGTTGCGCGGACAGGCCACTCTGTGTATGCCGAGGCGGAGAAGAAGCAGAAGCCGCAGGGTTATGTGTCTGCGCCTAGTGAGTGTGCTGCGCGGGACGGAGCTGACGTCGACGCAGTCCCGACCATTCGACCTGTGCCGTCTATTTCTTCTGCCGAGGCGAGGATAGCACAACGGCTGGCGCAGCTTAAGGCGACCAAGATTCAGTCGGAACACGATCTCGAGACGGCCGTGCGGGACATCTCACTGCTGAAGGAGCAGGACGAGGACATCCGCAAGCAGCTGACCGAAGTGGAGGGCAAGCGCGAGTGGGTGGAAGGGTTTAGAGAATGGGTCGAGGTGCTCGGTCACTTCCTGGAGGAGAAGATGCCCAAGCTCGAGGACATCGAAAAGGACGCGGCAAAGTACGAGAAGGAGCGGTCTACGATGGTTGTCCAGCGCCGAGCGGCTGACGACGCCGACGATCTTGCGCTGTTCCTCGGCATCCCAACGTCCACTACACCAGAGTCTACAGTCGACGATTCAGCAGCAAACTCGGACGCGAGGCGGATACGCCGTATTGCTCGGGAAGACCGACGGGCACGGCGGCGGGGTGTCATGGCGGCTGCGGTGCCAAGCGACGTTGACGGCCTGTCGACCGACTCTGAGCTCGACGACGAGACGACCGATGCATTCACCGCCTCGCAGCACGACCTTGACCGTGAGGTCGAGTCGTTACTCGCCGACGTCAAGGCCGTCGACTTCCGCGACCCAAACCAGGGCCTTGCGGTCTGGTTTGGCGACTGGCGGAAACGGTACCCCGAGGAGTACAATGGCGCGTTTGGCGGCCTGTCGCTTGTTCAGGCGTGGGAGTTCTGGGCGCGCGGTGAGATGGTCGGATGGCAGCCGTCCCGCAGCGACAACCCCATCGAGTCGTTCCGCTGGTTCACGTCGCTGTACAACTACTCGCGGCCCAAGCCCGAGAACGCCGACGCTGACGACATGGACCTCGAGCCGGACGTGGGAGAGGAGGGTGATTTGGCGACCGAAATGGTGTCCAAGGCCGTTGTGCCACTGTTCATCAAGGGGCTCGAGGTCGGCGCATATGACCCGTACTCTGTGCCACAGACGCGGCGCTCGGTCGACATGGTGGAGGTGATTGGCGATCTGACGGGCAAAGAGAGCCGCAAGTACATTGTGAGTGTGTACCGTGTGTATCCACTGACGCCACAGTCGCTGGTCAAGGCCGCTCTGGGCGTGTTCCAGGCTCACGTGCTCGAGCTCGCCACTGCCGTGTCTGCATCCGGCGGACCGGTAGCGCAGAGGCCGCCACCTTACAACCCGGCTGCACGGTCAGCCATGCAGCGCTACGTCCGCCGGCGGATCAAACTCATCCGCAACCTGTTGCTTTGGCGCCGGGTCGCACCGACCGAGGTACACGACCTCGTTGCGCGGGTGGTCAGCGTTGTGCTCCGCCCCGTGCTGGCGCGTACGTGGGAGGGTGGCGGCGATGACATGGCCAAGCGCGTGCTTGAGGTTGCAGGGAGCACGCTGCCTGACAATCTGGCCAAGTTCTTGCAGCAGGGGCCGCAGTTGTAGCAGTAGCCTGTGGCGCGTCGATCGCGCGACCCATGCATGAGGGGCTGTAGAAGCGGCGTCGAAGGGGTTGATGCATGGTGCGGGTTGCATGCACTGCACGTGGCCTGCCACACGCGACATGGCGACATTTAGGCCCCGTTTGAGTGGTGGTGCGGTGGTCGCGGTTGTCGGCTGTCCCGACGCGTCGTCTCGTCGCGCGACCAAGCAACAGACGCACAGTGACGGCACTGTCGCACAACATTTACTTTTGTGTATCAACGACACACGCTTGAACTACAGACCAAAAGCGACGCACACGCGCGAGCTCCGGACGGACCGACACCACCACTCGAGCAACGCGAGAGCCATCAACTGGGCTTGCCGCCTGCCTCTTGACCCTCGAACCGTCCAGGCCGCCGCGCGACTGAACCACTACCCACCCACCCAACCCCACCCCTCGCCCGTCGCCGAGCCCCGGCTGCAACTATGCACCATGGAAGCAGCGGCGCTATCCAACTACCAGCTCGGCGACCTGCTGGGCCGCGGCGCCAGCGGCAACGTGTACCGCGCGCTCAACTTTCTCACCGGCGAGACGGTGGCCATCAAGAGCATCTCGCTGCTGAGCCTGCCGCCGTCGTCGCTGCCGGACATCATGTCCGAGATTGACCTGCTCAAGAACCTCAACCACCCGAACGTGGTAAAGTACAAGGGCTTCACGCAGGACAAGGAGAACCTGTTCATCGTGCTCGAGTACTGCGAGAACGGGAGCCTGCAGACCATCCTCAAGAAGTTTGGCAAGTTCCCCGAGAGTCTCGTAGGCGTCTACATCTGCCAGGTGCTCGAGGGCCTCTCGTACCTCCACGACCAGGGTGTTATCCACCGGGATATCAAGGGCGCGAACATCTTGACCAACAAGGACGGCAGTGTCAAGCTGGCCGACTTTGGCGTGAGCTCGCGCGCGCCGACGCCGGATCTCGCAGCCGTGGCCAAGGTAGACGCCGACAACGAGGTCGTCGGCTCGCCGTACTGGATGGCGCCCGAGGTCATTGAGCAGTCGGGCGCCACGACAGCAAGCGATATCTGGAGCGTGGGGTGCGTCGTCGTCGAGCTCCTGGAGGGCAAGCCCCCGTACGGAGACCTCGCGCCAATGCAGGCCCTGTGGCGTATCGTCCAGGACGAGTCGATGCGGATACCCGACGGCGCGAGTCCGGTGCGTTGCATTACACCTGATGTGAAGGGGGTGCTGACACAGCCAGATGGTCAAGGACTTCCTGTACCACTGTTTCCAGAAGGACGCCAATCTGCGTATCACCGCCAGGAAGCTTCTCCGGCATGCGTGGATGCAGCAGGCGCGCAAGCATCTCAGCAGTGCGGCGTCGCCCGGTACTCTGCCACGGTCCAAGGCGTCATTGTCGTCGTCGTCGTCGCAGTCGACCAGGAGCGCGGCGCCGGCAACTAACGGCGTGAGGAAGGAGGGACACAGCCGGACAGGGAGTGTCACCCAGCCCCAGCCGATCGTCAGCGGCGTGCCCAAGGAGCCGGCGAGCGTGTCCAAATCGCGCAAGCCATTGACAGTGTACGACGAGCAGGTGCAGCGGGTGCAGGAGTGGAATGAGGCCCTAGCTGGTGCGTTGTGGCGTGGTTGAGCCGTTGTGGCTTACTGACGCACTTCAGCCTCTCCCAAGGCCTTCGCGTCCGCCGCGTCGGGAACCATGCGCCGTATTCCCGCGCTGCCTAACGCGAAGAAGGTGGCGGCCGATCGCCGGCGCGCCGATGCGGCCGCCATGCCCCCACCTCCGATTGTGTCGTCATCGCACACAGCGCATGCGCCGGGCCTGCTCCAGAAGAACCAGCACGTCAGCGACGTGCTGAGCCGAGCGCGCGAGAGCATTGAGCAGGAGAGATGGGACGACGACTTCGCCTCGGATATCTCGCTGCCCAAGCTGAGCTGTGAGTCGTGGTCGGGGAACAAGCTGACGCCGCAGTACGGAAACCGCCAGACGTGCCGTCCGAGGAGCCGCACGAGCCAAACCAGGAGACCGTACGCCAGCTGCTGCCGAAGGGCTCCAAGTCGCGGGTAGCCGACAAGCCGCCGCCCCTGCCGCCAAAGGACCGGACGAAGGCCAAGGTCGAGGACTACTCGCTCGATCTGGGCATCGGCGACGACGAACTGCAGATCAAGCTGTCAAACCTCAAGTCACAAGACAAGGGCCGCACACGCATCATGCACCCGCGCGACCTGTCCAAGATGGGCAGTTTGAGCAGTGTGCCGAAGGAGATGGGCGGGCTGCCGCCTGCCGAGCGCACCGCGGAGCACAGGCACTCCGCGCCGTCATACGGCCAGTTACAGTCCAAGACTGGTGCGCCGTCCAGACCGATGAGCATGGCTGCGCCGCCGTCGCCCGTTATTCTACAGTCGCCCAACCCCGGGTCGAACAGGACACCTCCGACATCGAGGTCCAGTTCGCTGCGTGGAAGGAAGGAGGCCTCGGAGAGTAACCTCGAGCTGCAGAAGTACACCGAGACGGACGACGAGGACTACTCGGACATGTTTGACGGCCCGCTTGACCAGATCATTGACCGTGGGTGATGAGCTCTTCGCAAGGCTGACCAGCCCAGCGACCAGCACCATGCAGTCGCTGCAGCTAACGCGCCGGTCGAACCGCTCGTGGCAGGACGACGACGACGACGATGACGCCGACCCGTTCGCCGAGATCGAGGACGACTTTGACACGGCGGATGATCTCGAAGCCAACCTGCTTCGTGACAAGCGCGCAACGCTATGTGCAAACGTCACAAAGCTGGTTGACCAGCTCGAGGGCGGGAGCAGCGACATGACTGCGCTTCGTAAGGTTTGCGACGAACTCGTGAGTTTAATGTCCTTGTACAACAGCTGACAACCAGCTTGGCCTGTTCGAGAGCGCGGGAGACATGGGCCTCGAGACGCACTTTGTGTCCATCCACGGCCTGCTAGCGTGAGTGCGGCGCCTTGACCTTCCTGACATCCCAGCGTTATAGAAGTACTAGAGGGGCGCCTGAGCCGTGATGTCGCGCTTCGGCTGCTCAAGATTGTCAACTTTGTGAGTGCTGATAATGCTTCTTTCGCTGACAGCACTCCAGATTGTAGCCTTTGATGTCGACCATCTCGAGTCATTCTGCCTCGTCGGCGGAATCCCCGTCATCATCCAATTCACTAGCAAAAAGCACCTCGCCGAGGCCCGTCTCGAGGCGTCCCTCTTCATCCAGCACCTCACCCGCTCGGCTCTCACTCTGCAAATGTTCATTTCGTGTCGAGGCCTTAGACACCTGGTCGACCTCCTCGACGAGGACTACTCTGAGAGCAAGACGCTCATCCTGTCGGCTCTGGAGGGAATTGGGAGCGTGTTCGATCTGCAGGTGAGTTGACATCATGACAGCAACAGCTCACTCCAGTCACCAACACCCAAACCCGACTTCTGCCGCATGTTCACACGCGAACACATTCTTGATCCCCTCTCCATTGCCCTGCTTGCGCTCATCAAGGACCCGGATGTGGACGAGGACGTGCCCAAGCGTGCTGTCGACGTGCTCCTCCTTTTCTGCCAGGTTGCCCAGGCCGATGTGCACGTCCGAGACGCGTTTGCTACGCGGACGATCATGATGCGTGAGTTGCGAAGTCCTTGACTGCTCTAACTCCCCTCAGGCCTGCTTAAGGCCCTCGACCTACTCCCCCGCAAGCTCCTCGTCACGGCCATCAAGGCCATCAAGCACCTCTCGACCAGCCCGCAGCTCATCGAGGTGCTGCAGAACTCGAACGCCATGGAGGTGCTCGTCGAGCTGCTGAGCAAGTCGCTCAAAGGGTCGTACAGCAACGAGATTTCGTCGCACATCTTCCAGACGATTTACTCGATGTGTCGCCTTTCCAAGGCGCGTCTCGGCGAGGCCGCATCGTCGGGCATCATCCCGCTCCTCAAGCGCGTCATCAACACCAAATCACCGCTCAAGCAGTTTGCCCTGCCCATCCTGTGCGACCTGGCCAACGCGGGCAAGGAGTCGCGCCGGCTGCTGTGGCAGAACGACGGCATGCGCCTCTACCTCGACCTCCTCGACGACCCGTACTGGCGTGTTAGCGCGCTCGAGGCCATCCTCAACTGGATGCAGGACGAGACTGCGCGCGTCGAGGACATTCTGCTCCAGCACCAGTCGACCGACCGGCTCGCTCAGTGCTTCGTGCAGTCGTCTGGCGTGTCGTTTGAGAGCATCCTCGACCCGTTCCTCAAGATCCTGCGCATGTCGGTGCCCCTCACCTCGGCCATCTCCACCACCCCATGCTTACGCCGTCTCGCCGACGCGCTCGAGCGCCCAGCAAAGGCCGTCACCAAGCTCAACCTGCTGCGTATCACACGTGCGGTGTGCGAGTCGCACCCCGACCGCCAGACGCTCGTCTCGCGCTTCTCTCTCGCGAGCATCGTCGACAAGCTCGCAAAGCAGGACGACGCCGTGCTCGTCCGCGAGCTCGCGAAAGAGATCTACCCTTCGCTCCTGTTTGGCGGCGACCCCGTCCCACAGGGCGACTCGCCGAAGCCCAAGCGCGTCGTCAGCGGCCTGCGCCGCACCTCGAGCGAGAGCGGGTCGGGCATCCCACAGTTAGCCGGGCTGTCGCAGTCGCTCGGGCCGGGCGCCGTGCCGCCCTCGCTCTCGTCGTCGACCTCGTCGGCCCCCCGCTCGGCCATGCGCATCCCGAGCATCATGCGCCGCCCGACCACGTCTTCCGTGTCGTCGACGCACTCGTCGCGTACGAGCCTGATGGGCCCGCCGGCCGACACGACGCCGCTCAGCTCGCGCGCAGTGACGCCGACAGCAGCGGACGACAAGCCCAAATCCAAGCGCCGCATCTCGCGCAGCCTCGTCAAGGACGTGCAGTGGGAGGCGGGCGAGAACGGCCGCCTCCGCTCAGTGCTCCCCTCGCCCACACGAACTTACTTCTAGCCCACACACACTCATACACGTTTCCGCTTGTACCATATCCACTACTGCAATGTGCCTATTGTATGCATTCATTTTGCATTGCGTATGAGTGAAAGTGAGAGAGAGAGTCTGCCAACTGATGCTATGCAATGCCGGGATGATGATTGATAGTGTCTAGTGCAATGAGGATGATTACTGAGATGGCTTGGGTACGCGTCTCCTCGAAGAGGTCGCGACACCGGCCGGTTCAGGAGGGTCAAAGTGCGAGGTTAGCGCCTGGCGCGCCTTCTTGTCGAGCCACGGTGTCTTGGGGGCCTGTCGGACACGCACGGCACCGTCGTAGGCCATCATGGCGTCGCCGAGCTCCACGGCCTCGCGGACGCGCGTGTCGCCCTCGGCCGCCGCCGTTTGCTTGCGCAGGTAGTTGAGGCACCGGCGCACCGTGTGCCGCAGGTCGTGGCTCAGCGTCCAGCCCTTGCCGTCGGGGACGGGCACCTCGGTCGCGCCAGCCAGGAAGAAGATGGCGCCGGGGGCGTCGTTGGCCATGCGGATCGCGTCCGCCACAGCGCAGAGGCAGCCGCTGTCAGGCTTGACGATCGGGAGGTCTTGGCGCGCGATCGCAACCGCGTTGGTCGGCTGTCCGCGCAGACAGTAGCTCCGCACCATGGTCGTGAGCAGTGCCGCGTCGATGAGGTCCGGGGAGCGACGGGCCTGGTCGTACAGAGCTCGAGCGTGCTCCAGGTTGCCGGCACGCGCCCAGCCGCCAATGAGCGCATTGTACATGGCGCGGCTGGTGGGTACACCGCTCTCTTTTGCGAGCGCAGCCACGTCCTCGGCCTGCGCCATGGCACCCACTTGGGCATAACCACGAAGGAGGGCGAGGAGGTGCCTGTGCTCAGTGCGGTAACCGCGGAGCACGAGGGCGTTCCACACTTGACGAGCAGGCGGGATACCGCGGGTGCCGTCCAGCGCGAGCGAGTCGTACAGGAGACGGTTGGCGAGTGACCGCGGAGTGCCCTGGTGACCGCCATCGCGCAGGGAGTTTATGACGGTTTTGAGGAGCGTCTTCAGCTTACCGCGGGGTTCCACACCGCCGGTCGGGTCAGTCGTCGGCTCCATGCTGGGGGGCGGCTCGAGGTGCTCCAGCTCCTTGCCACGACGGATTTCCTGGGTCGCGGTGCGGACAGCCTCCGACAAAATGACGTCGAGCTGGTCCACGCTAGGCGTGGTGTCGGAGACGCGGAAGAGCATTGCACGGAGAAGCTTCGCGAGACGAGTGGGCGAGGATACGAGGTTGCGACGGGCAAACTCGAGGACGATGGTCACGGTCTGAGAGTCGGGCCTGATGGACGCCTCACGCATGAGTTGGGCGACACGGACCAGGCCGTCGTATTCGTCAACCGAGGTGGCGAGCTGAAGGACGACGTTGGCGGTCTTGATCGACGGGGTGAAGCTGGCGGGAAGGGGCCAGGGTGACGGTGTGTTATGAATAGACGATTCAAGCACTCCACAAGCTTGATCGACCAGGTCGAGGCGGCCAAGAGCACGGCAAAGTTGAGCGACAGCGTGGTCTGACACGGCAGCAGGGTGCTCGGCAAGTGAATCCCAGAGGGCACGCAGCCGCTGGAGATCGCCGCGACGCGAAGCGATCGACAGCGCAATGACAGTGGTGTCGGCGATTGGCTCAACCCCGCTGTCAGTTCCGTTGAAATGGAACTCGCCGAGAACGGCCTCAGCCCCATCGAGGTCCCCGGCGTCGATACGTAGGCGCATGATGGCGTTCAGAAACGGAGCAGTTGGTGCGAGGCCAAGCTGGGCCAGATCTTGCCGTGCGCGCATCTCAACATCCGCGTCGTATCCGAGGGTACGGTAGCCGCGGAGGATTGCGACCTGCTGTTCTTCGGGACTGATGCCAGCGGCCTTGGCAGCTCGGATAGCATGCCTCGCCTCGTCGAGCTGGCCGAGCTGAAGCTGAGCCTGGGTGAGCGCGTTAAATGTCTCCGCTGTCGCCGATGCTGGGTCCAACAGTTCAAACAGTGCGACCGTCGCTGCAGGCCTCCGGAGGTGCAGGTTGGCTGTCATGGCTGTTGTCACGACAGTTGGGGTGAACAGCGAAGGAGGCAGCGACCTTGATGGCTTGGAGAAGATGGTGGCGGCCAGATTCCACTCCCTTGCACTTGCCAAGTCAAGGGCAAAGCCGTCAACATCAACGATGTTGCGTCCAGAACCGAGTTGGTCGTTCATACGCTCGGCGAAGATCTCGACTGCGAGTGGAGACACGTTGTATCGGATACACGCGCGAAGCAAGGAGCGGAGCATTTTGCCGTGAAGTCCACGGCCCAGGAAAGCGTCGCGCGTCGAGTTATCCACAGACGGCCTTGCATGGAGAAGTGCGCGGACGACACGGAGCGCAGCCGTAGTCTTCTCGGGGCTAACCATTGATGGCATCGTCGGATCGGCCCGCGCAGCCTCGTTGAGGTGAAACAGCAATGCGCCGAGGTCCGACGAGTCGACAGTATCCAGCTCCGCTTCAGACATCTGAGATAGCGATAGCAACGCGGCAACCGGCTCCTTGCTCAAATGTCGTCGGAACCGCTCACCAGCGGTCAGCGGTGCGTCGAGGTTCAGCTCGGGAGCTGTCCTCAGAGACGCTTGTGGCCGTTTTGGCGCGGCCGTGCTCGGCACCGCGCGTGACGAAAAGGTGTCGGTTGGTGCATGTGATGACGAGCGGGCAAAGTGCGTGTCGCTCAGCGGTACAGCCAGCGCCGCTGCCGTCGAGTACCGCCGAGCTGGAGGAAGCCGATCCTGGGCTTGCCGGCTCGACTCGGCGGGCAGCGCCTGGCAGAACGACGGATGGTGGACTGCGGCGACGAGGCGGGGCGCGATGCGCACGCCCTGCCTCGACGTCGCGGCGGTGAGCATGCTTGTCGGCGCGGCGCGGCGGCGTCTCTGCAAGAGCGGGGTCAGTCCGAGGCGTTCCGGGCGACGAGCTCCGAGGACGAGTGTTCCGACTCACAGCTGGTGAGGGGGCTAGGGCGCCGGGTCAGGTGGGCGGTCAGACCGATGTGTATCCTTGCCGGCACGTCGAGGTGGGGTGTGGGGGAGTCGCCGTGCGAGATGGAGACAGAGTTGTGGGTGTGTGTGCTCGCTCGAGCCGGAAATGACTGTGATCGTTGCGGAAAAGTCAACCCAGCCAAGGAGGTTGCAGGCAGTTCACCGCGACGCGGAACCAATTGGCTGCTGGAGGGCGAGACCAGTTTACGTAACGTCAATGTGTGAGATTGAGATCGGCAAGTGCCCGGTGAGGTCGGACTGACCGTACTGCTCGCTGGGTGGGCTGTGCGCTGCGAGATCCGGATTGATTGTTGACGAGTTAGAATCTAAGGACGAGAGCGGGTACAAGACCGACATCAACAACTCGCCGAGACTTCATCTCCCGTCTCATCCTCACGCCTACCAACCCCGCTGTGGCTACAGAGACCAGCACAATGGCAGCCGCAAAGGACGCCTTCAGCCTCGGCGCCGAGGAGGTCGAGCTCCCCTTCAGCATCCTCGACACGGATCTGTACAAGGTGGGCCGGGAGGGAGTGTTGATAACGGTCGAGCTGACACCAACCTCCAGCTCACGATGCAAAACGCCGTCCTGAAGCACTTTTACGACTCGCAAGTCATTATCAGGTTTACGAACCGCGCGCCGCAGATGCGTTTCACGCGGGAATGCTTTGACTGGATCCAGGCGGCAGTGAATCGTGAGTCGAGATAAGGGGGAGGGAGGCGGTGCTGGGAGGAGGGGTGGGAGGGGGCCAAACTTCTTGATCGCGCGGCGATCATAGAGGTGGGTGGGAGGCAAGGTGTCGCTCGTGTTAGTAGGGTTGGTCGGTGGGCGACCTTCCTCGCCAGCACCCGCCCGCCTTCCTCGGGGAGCGCGGCCGACCTTCCTCGAGAACGGATCTTGAGGGAGTCCGGCTTCCTTGCCAGCTGGCTCAGTGACGGACAACCGGCCTCAGCGACAACCTTCCCCCGTGTCTTCGCCACTGTTTTCCCTGGCTGACAAACAGGCCTCGGTGAGCTCAGCCTCAAGCCAGAGGAGAGGAAACGACTGCACGAGGCATGCCCCTACTTCCCCGACTCGTACCTCGACTTCTTGACCAACATCCGCCTCACGCCAAAGGAGCAGGTGCGATTGACATTCATCGCTGGCGAGGATGGACTCGGTGAAATCGCGTGCGAGATCGAGGGTCCGTGGCGTGAGACCATCCTCTACGAGGTGCCGATCATGTCGATCAGTGAGTCAGCTGGGCCAGGTCCCGGGAGTACAGCTGACAGGCCAGTCTCTGAGGGATACTTCAAGTTTGTCGACACGGACTGGTCCATCGACGGGCAGTATGGTAAGCACACGTTGTCTGCTTCGACTGACGCCGAGAACTCGCCAAGCAAAAGGCCCATGCCCTCCTCTCCCCACCAGCACCGGTCAAGTCGCTCATCTTCTCCGAGTTCGGCACGCGGCGACGACGCAGCTTCGCAGTGCACGACTTGGTGATGCGCGGCCTGATCGCCGGGCACGACGAGTGGAAGGCTGCGGGCGGCCAGGGCGGTGCTCTTACGGGCACGAGTAATGTCTACCTCGCGCTCAAGTACGGTGTCAAGCCGTCTGGCACTATCGCCCACGAGTGGATCATGGCCATCGGCGCGACGTACGGATACACGGGCGCGAATGGGCGCGCAATGGACATGTGGGAGGAGGTCTACCCTGCCAACTCGAACGGACCACCCCTCATCATGTTGACGGACACGTACACCGCCAGCGTCTTCTTCAAGGACTTCTTGTCCGACCCTGCCCGCGCACTGCGATGGAGCGCGCTGCGCCAGGACAGTGGAGACCCATTCGCGTTTGTGAGCGAGGCCAAGGAGGTGTGGGACGACGTCGCCAAGCTGGTCGGCAGCTCAGGCGACGCGCTCGCAGGCAAGCGGATCGTATTCAGCGACTCGCTCGACGTCAAGCGCGCGATCGATCTCCAGCGGGGGTGTGACGAGATTGGCATGGGCGCGGCGTTTGGAATCGGCACGTTCTTCACCAACGACTTCAAGAAAAAGTCTGCGCCGAGCGAGCAGAGCAAGGCGCTGAATATGGTCATCAAGCTCAATGTCATTGACGGCAAGGACTGCGTCAAGCTCTCGGACGACAAGGGCAAGCACACGGGCAAGGCCGAGGAGGTTGTCCGCGCCAAGGAGGAGCTTGGGCTCGAGTTGTAGGATATGCATGGGCAAGGGGTATTTATTCTTGGATCGGATCTGTTGGAGCAATGCGTGGAGCTTGAATGAGCGGTGGGCTTGTCAATTCAGCCGCCATGGAGCTCGGGTCTGGCGTTGGTCGGACCCCAGCTCGACCGAATCGGCGCAGGACATCCCATAAGAACATTCCGCTCCGCCACAGTGGCGGCCGACACGCAGGCCCCAGGCGATCAAGTCGTGATACCCCTGAACAGGGGACCAGGAGGAGTACGTGTGTGGACCGAAAACACCACAGTGAGAGAGGTGCGTGGCGGCGTATGCGATGGAGAGGAAGAGATGAGGGATATCTATCTGCGCTGTCATCTACTGTTAGAGAGACACGTACGATACGCGTTCTTGGATTTGCCGGTTGTGGGCTTCAGACATTCATGCATTGTGTCATCTGCGCCTCATCTACGCCTCATCTACGCTCCTCCTCTCGAATGGCCTCCTGCTCTCGACTGGCCTCCTCGCTTCGGCTACGGTCGCAGGGTCCACACAATCATTCTCGGAACCAAGGCGTCAACTCTTCGGCGTCGAAGACATCCAGCAAGCCGGGCTCGGCGAGGTACTCGTCCATATTGATGAAGCGTATCATCTCCTGGCGCTTTCTTATCGCCTCGGCGTCCAAGCCTCGTTTTCGACAGAAGCGGTCGAGCTGCAGGCGGAACCCCGCCTCGATGCGACTCTGCTTGACGCCGGGGCTTGGCTCGTCTGGCTCTTGCACCTCGGTCGTTGCTGGCGGGTTCTCATTTGACGAAGCCTCTGGACGCGATGCGTACGGATACGCGAGGTGGTAGGAGCCCGTGATGAACTTGACCTCCTTCTCCCACGTCACGATTCCATCTTGGACCTCGGCGTCCTTGGCAGTCAACGCGCCGGCGTTGACGAACGTGAACCTGCACTTGTCGACATTCCGGTTGATCGCGATCCGCCGCGCAAGGGCTATGAGAGAGCGGCGCAGCCACGCTGGTTCGCTAGGAGGCAAGTAGGTCTCGCCGCGGCGCGGTGTCCAGAAAACATAGGTCGCCTCGGTGGTGTTGTTGCCGTTTAAACCGACAAGGCTGCCACGCGGTAGGCAGGCGTCGCCATCGTAGTACTTGGGCAACATTCCAAGTACGCAGACTACCCTCTTGACATAGTCCACGAGCTCCGAGCCAAGCGTGTATCTCGGTGAGCTGGTCACAGGCACACCAGCATCGCGGTAACCAACGTTGTATTTCACAACTGTCGAAGGGTCGAACATGGCGTCCCGGACGACCAGCGTCTGGGGCCGCAGGTGGGCTGCAGCATAGCAGATCTCGGACCCGGCGTCACAGCCTGAGTGAAGAGAACCGACACCGATGGACCGGAGTCGGAGTCGAAGGCGGAGGGTGTCGATGTGGGGGAATTTCTTGGGTTCCGCCTCGTCTTCGTCCTCGTCTTCGTCCTCGTCCTCGTCCTTGCCCTCATAGTTATACCCCTCCAACTCAGCATTGATACAGGCGCCATTGCGGTGCTCCCATAGCTCAACAAGCCTCACATGCTTGGTGAACCTGGCCTTGGTCTTCTCCAACATTCCGCCATCATCTTTGGCACCAAGCCGCAAATGCGAATGCAGAATGCCGAAGGCGGCATCGTGGAACGACGAGTTGACTCTAAGCAGGTTGATGAGGCCCTTCCTGTCGAGGTGGAAGATGACAAGTGACAGAAGCTCCTTTGGCAGCTTGTTGAGATCCCCAAAGCCGGCGGGCTTGGTGACGACGCCGGCTGGGGTCGGGGGCGCCGTGGAAGGCGAGAGCGCGGTGTCAGCCTCGGCTGTCTACACTGTCAGTTGTTTGATGTTGGGTCCGACGCACCATGATCCTGTTGTGAGAGTGAGTGGGAGGAGGAGCACTCGGAAAGGCGCACAATGCGCACAAGGATGTAACCACCATCAACCAGGTTGTCACTTCATCTCTGACTGTACTCGACTGGACTCTTTTCAGGCAGGCACCAGCTTCCGCCGTTCTTGGCACACAGCCTCGAGGACGATCACGCCGCCACGAGCCGGGACGGATGGCCGCAAAGATGAGACGCGGTGACGTGAATGGCTTCGGGAAGCAGTGCCGACGATACCAATGGTCTGTCGCGTACGAGCCTCTCCCAGACTGGCCACCCCAGCGTTCTGGTAGTGGACACGACGAGCGTTTATGCTGCTGCTGGCAGTCACGACCTCATTAGATTCACCACAACCTGTCGGCGGTTGGAAGCAGCCGCGAACACCTTACTCAAAGTACCCGCGTCTCCGTCTCCGTCTCGTCTTGTCACAAACAGACAAATTCCCTTGGGGCACCGCCATTTTCAGGCACGGACCAGCATTGCAAACTGAGGGAGAGAGAAGAGGCGGAGGCGTCCGGAAGGCAACGGGGTCCGCCACACCAGCCGGCGAATGCAGCATCAGCGTCCCACTAACAGAATGAATGTAGGATGCATGTCAGCGGGCGGCTAGTGTGCACGTATAGCTAGCTACATGCAAACAGCACAAGGAACTGAGAGCGCGTCCACTGTATCAACGCGCAAAGGCCGGCGTGACAAGGTCACGTGATGGGCCACCGGCGAAGACGGCGTCGCGCGGGGCAACGCACCGAACCCAACAGCGCTGTGAGACAATGCGAGCCTGCGAGCCCACAGTCGCTGCTGGTCCAAATCAAGCCATCCATTCACTCGACACTCGCATCTCATTCTTCCATTCACTCCAAACACCGCTAGCATCAGTGTCACACCTTTCTCGTTGCTTATCCACTGCCCGTCGTCCGTCTCGTGTTGGTTCTTGCTTGCCCCACATAGCTGTTGCCACAGCACATCCCCTAATATCAACGGCCACCATGCCGTCCACCAAGGTCGTCAAGGCCATCGTCTGGGCCTGCCTGTGAGTGGTGTGCAGGTGCCGAGGCCGTTTCCAACACCACTGACCCTCTCCAGCGCCTCATGGTTCTGTACGTTACGTCGCGCCGCTCGTCGCCCCCACTGACCCCCGCAGACGGCTACCACATCACCGAGCTCAACTTCCCTGCGCAAAGCCTGACATGCTACGCGCGGCCGAACGAGCTCACGCCCCTCCTCCCTAACTGTATCGGCCTCGATCAGAGCCGCTACGGCACCGTCACGGCCATGCTCACCGCCGGAGGGCTGGTAGGCAGCGCGCTGAGCGACCGTGTCGTGAGCGCCGAGGGTGTCGCCGGCGGCATTGTCTGGACTGGCTGGCTCAACCTCTTCGGTGCCCTGCTCATGGCCGGCGCACCCAACTGGCTCGTCATGCTGCTTGGTCGGTGAGTCGATTCGCGCGGTGTTTGCGCTTGCGTGGAACGAAGGCCTAGGTGGGAGCGATAATGCCCCTCCCTGTTTCAGGCCCGGGTCATCTCGTCGCCATGAGGAGGCCGTACCTTGGCGACGGCGGCGCAATGTTTGCAATGAGGCTGGCGGGGCTGGCATTGCAACGAAAAGGCTACAAGGCGTCAAGCTAACGTCCCAGCTTCATTGCAGGTCTCGCGTGCGGCCTCGCAGTGTGCCTCGTGCCCCCCTTCCTCGCGACGATTGCCCGCTCGACGCCCGATCTTGCCGCACGGACGGGGCAGATCGGCACGTTGCACCAGCTCGCCATTGTGCTGGGCATCTGCTCATCGCAGATCATGGGGTTGCTGCTGACTGGCCCGGTGGGTTGAGCACTTGCGCAGCTGATGCCCTTGCTGATGACCGACAGAAAGGCGACAAGCCTGGAGCTTGGCGCTACGTCTGTCTCGTGCCCGGCCTCGCGTCCATCATCCAGATTGCCATGGCAGTGCAGAACCCCAGTGACGACTCCAAGCCCTTACCGCCGCGCCGCGACGAGGAGGAGCGCGCAGGAACGCCGACGCCTGGGGGCTACGGCGCAAGCGACGAGGGTGAGTGCTATGATGCATCTCTTCACAGGAACCTCGCTGATGGCACAGCTGCTGCGCCGCTCCTCGGCAGCGCGCCCGCCGCCGCCGCCGTTCATGCCAACCCCGTGGACCAACTGTCTATCCGTGATCTGCTCTCGACGCCTGCGCTCCGCCGCCCCGCACTCCTCGTCACCTCGATTCTCTCGCTGCAGCAGTTCTCGGGCGTCAATGCCGTCCTGTTCTACTCCACTCCGGTTCTCCTCGCGCTCTCCAGGCCGGGAGACACGAGCGCGGGCATGATCAGTATCGCCATCACTGTGGTCAACGCCATTATGACTCTGCCAGCCGTCTACCTCGTTGACGTGAGTAACAGCTCGTGCCGCACTAACCTCGCAGCGTGTGGGCCGCCGTCAGCTGCTCCTGTGGTCGATCATCGGCATGGGAGTGATGAGTATCCTCCTTGGCTATGGTCTGGACCAGTCTTACAAGGTGCTGAGTGCGGTCGCGATCGTCGCGTTTATTGCTTGCTTCGCCTTTGGATACGGCCCGGTGCCGTTCCTGCTCATCTCGGAGATGGCGCCGCCGCACGCCGTGCCTGCGTTGTCGTCGCTGGCGCTGAGCGCATCTTGGATCTCGAGCTTTATTGTCGCAATCGCCTTCCTGCCGCTGCGCGACTTCCTGTCGAAGCCAAAGGACCCACGGGACCCGCAGAGCCCGCGCACGGCCGAGGGGAGAGTATTCTATGTCTTCACGGCGATGCTGGCTCTCTCTGCTCTTGTCGTCTGGCGCGGGGTGCCAAAGTGAGCGCGCCGCACCCGCCACGCGCGACAGGGCAGGCTGAAGTAAGGACACTCGTGGGGGCTGTTTCAAGGTGGCGGTGGCAGTGGCTTGTGCGGTGAATGGTTTCGGTCTGTCACCGTTGTATCTCGCACGAGTCATGACCACTGTCGTGTGACACGTTTCTTGTTGATCACCGATGCGCAGCAGCTGTGGACCGGCTCTCGCATCATGGAACAACTTGTTCTTCCGGATCGCTGAGACGAGGATATCGATTTCCAACACGATAGAAACATGTAATGTATCGCAATGAGCCGAGCTATTCAGAGACCGGGAAGTGGGCTTGGCGATGAACGTGCGTGCGATAATGGCAGCACTGACGCTGTAGATAGGGATATGGGCGGGGACGAGCTGGCTCCGCGGGCTAGGAAAAGCAGGACGGTGCCGGCGGTCAGCTGACGAACGTGCTTGAGGTGTGGCCTCGCTACGTCGTTAGCGATGGTCGTGTCGGTCGGCTGGGCCGAGTACGGCAGCGCGGGCAGTGTGCGACGTGGTGAGCTGGGCATGTAGCACCCCAGCATGCGGCGCAGGCCGAAGGGGACACGGAAGGACAGGTGGTAGGCCAGGTTCTGCCCTACGCTGAAGAGGCCCAGCAACATAAACTCACACTAGCGGCAGACAGAGAGCCTCAGTCACATGTCGCAGCGCGGCTTGCTCCACATTCCGCCTGGCATTCTCCGAATACACACGCTGATCCATGCCGCACAATGTTTCACGCCGTGCACAGCGGGCTAACATGAGCAGCGGGCGAAAATAGCCTCTCGCGTGCAGCGGCAGCGCTGCTGCTGCTGCAGCAGCAGGCAAACCAATCGTCGGCTATCGAGCCGCAGGCGAGAGCACGTTTACGTCTGTCTGTCGTCGGTCTCGGTTCGGTTTGGGCGGGCGGGTGGGCGGGGATGGCAGCAGCAGCGGGGCAGCGGGGCAGCGGCCTCGCGGTAGGCCGGCTCCTGTCGCTGCCTCCGGGAATCACGCACTCTGCCGGGGCTGCCGGGCAAGGGCGTCGGGCGTTCGGCGCATGTGCGCTCGTCCGTCCGCGGCGCCGCAAGCAGCATGCAGCATGCAGCAGCGTGGAGCACACGCTGCGCGCTGCGTCGTGCGCAGGGGCTGCAGTCGCCTCGTCAGGGCGGCGGAGGCCATGTTGGCTAAAAATACCGCTGGCAAAGGCACCGATTACGGGCCAAAGGCCAAAGACACTCGCCTGGTGGGTGGGTGTGGCAGCATGGCACATGCAGGGAGGGGCTCTAGGACGCAGCCAGCGAACAGTCAGCCCATCGGCGGAGAGATGATGCAGTAGCAGCCAGGCCAGGCATGATGACCCCCGGCCACGGCGTCCACCTCGCTTGGTGCGGTCGTATAAAGGCCGGCGAGTGTGCCCCCGGCTCGAGCCCAACCCACACCCACCCACCTACACAATGGCCGAGAAGATCGACGACCATCTCGACGAGACCAAGGGCACCGAGGTGCACGCGCGCGATGCGCCCGCGGCTGAGAAGAAGCGCTTCAAGCTCGGCTCGGTGGGGACGTGAGTGTGCCTCATGGTGGCCGCAAGCAGGCTCTGACACCCCCGCCAGCATCTTCGCGTCCGGCTCGGCCATGTTCTCGGACGGGTACGCCAACGCGTCGATCGGCCCGGTGAACAACATCCTCACGATGCTGTACCCCCACACGATGACCAAGCACAACAAGAGTCTGCTGAGCGCTATCGCGTTCGCGGGTATCATTATCGGCCAGCTGTGTGAGTGGCGTGGCGGTATACGAGTTCCACGACTGATACGCCCCAGCGTTCGGCTACATCTCCGACAAGGTCGGCCGCAAGATCGGCATGCTTATCTGCACGACCTTGGTGAGTGATTGCTACCCGGTGGCTCGCACGCCTCCCCCACGACGCCGCGCTCACACCCCGCGCAGATCTTCGTCTTCCAGATCCTCTCGGCCTGCTCGGCCGGCCCGACCCCCCAGGTCCTCGTCAACTGCCTCATCGCGTTCCGCTTCTTCGCCGGCATCGGCATCGGCGGCGAGTACCCCTCTGGGTCGGTGGCTGCGGCCGAGGCCACCGAGAACTCGGACGTCAAGAAGCAGCGCCAGCAGCGCCTGTTCGTGTGGGCGACCAACACGATGCTCGACTTCGCGTTCGCGATCGCATGGTTCGTCGCGCTTGTCCTGCTCTGGATCTTCGGCATGCACCACCTCCGCGCCGTGTGGCGCGGCATCCTGCTCATCGGCGCCATCCCGCCCCTGGTCCTGCTTATCGCCCGCCTGTTCATGGACGAGCCGGAGGCGTACAAGAAGAACTCGATGCGCCACACCCGCATCCCGTACTGGCTCCTCATTAAGCGCTATTGGGTCAGGCTGCTCGCTGTTTCTATTACGTGGTTCATCTACGACTGGATCACGTACCCCTTCGGCATCTACGCCGGCACCATCACCGACGCCGCCATCCCCGACCCGACGCTGTACCAGACCCTCGGGTGGGGCTGCCTCATCAACGCGTTCTACATCCCTGGTACTGTTGTCGGCTCGTTTGTCGCCGACTGGATCGGACCCAAGTACGCCATGATCACTGGCCTGCTTCTCCAGGCCATCTTCGGCTTTGCTCTGTCCGGCGCGTACAACACCCTCACGGCCAACGGCAAGATTGCCGGCTTTGCGGTCATGTACGGCCTCTTCCTGTCGTTTGGCGAGCTCGGCCCCGGCAACAACCTCGGCCTGCTCGCCTCCAAGGCCATCGGCCCCACCGCCGCCCGCGGTCAGCTGTACGGTATCGCCGCGGCCATCGGCAAGGTCGGTGCCTTCATCGGCACCTACACCTTCCCGTACATCCAGGCCGACTTTAACAAGCGCAGCAAGTACCTCTCCAACACCGGCCTCTTCTGGGTCGGCTCGGCACTCGCCATCTTCTCGGCCATCATCACGTTTGTGTTCATCCCCAACATCAAGGTCGACTACATGGTTGAGGAGGACCAGCTTTTCCGCGAGTACCTCGCCGCTAACGGCTACGACGTCAGCCAGATCGGCGAGCCGGGATACACCGAGGCGGATCTCGCCGCCGGCGCGCACCCCGAGCTTGGCCACAAGTGAGCAGCGGGGGGTAGCGGAGCGTAGCGGGAGCGACGCATGGCCGAGGTGGGCGCGTATACCGCCTTGTAGTTTGGTTATTAATGTGGCCTCTGGCCGATGTCATCGAGTGAGCGAGCGAGCAGTGAGCGAAGCGGGCGAGAGGAATAAGCGGGGGTGTCGGGGTGGTTATCGCCACACGCCGCGGTACAATGCGATGCGCGCCAGGCTAAGCCTAGGTGGCGGGCATGTGCCTCCACATCGCGGAGCCGCACCAGCTGGTGTGGTCAGGGGGTCGGTGGCGCGGTTCCAGCGCTCTTGGAGTGCGGCGTGTTGGCGCCATAACACTGGGGGTCAGTCATCAGTCACGAACAGGCACGTTCGCCACAACGTGTGTATGGCTGGCAGTGAGAGCTGCCTAGCAGCGCCGCTGGAGTGATTGTGCGATCGATTCACGCGTCACATTCCGCGCGGCCCGAGTCAAGATCTCACAGTCGAGATCGTGTACGGCAGGCATGTCGGCTGTCTTTTGCCGACTGTGCTTCGCCAACGGAACGTGCGCTGGCACTTACTCCGTCGTGACGCCGTCGCTGCTCACGCGTGTGGAGGCAATCCCACAAAAGCAGTCTATACACCCTATGCAATGACAGTGTCTATGGCTACGCTTAAGCCGTCTCCTCCTTCGGCGCCTCGGCCTCGGCCTCGGCCTTGGCCTTCGCCTCCTCCGCCACCCGCCCAGGCAACACGCTCACAGGCGGCGCGCCGTCCCACCCGCGCCAGTCGCCGTCCCAGTGCTCGCCCGCCCAGCGGGGCAACGGCGTCTCCCACGTGCCGAGATGCTCGGTGTGGTACCGCAGCGCATGGAGGTAGATGAACAGCGTCTCGGGGTCCGGGTCGTCAGCAACAGGAATAAAGCACTGGTGGCAGAAGCCCTCGGGGATGTACTCGGGCGCCGGGAGCGGGTTGAGGTTGTCCTCGAACATCTCGCGGTCGACCGCCTTGACGCGCCGCACGGCCTGGTTGACGCTCGGGTGCGGGATCTTGCGGGGCGGCGGCGTGCTGGCGCCGCTGGCCCCGTCACTCCCGCTCCCCTCCAGCCCGTCCTGCACCTTCTTGGTCGCCCACACCACCTCCTTCCACTTGACCCAGTCCTCTGCCTCGTCGCGCTGCCGCCTCAGCGCGCCGATGACGTCGCGCGCCTGCTGCGAAAGGTAGATCGGGCTCGTGATGTCCACGTTGTCAAACTCGCGGGGCTTGAACGCGTTCTTGTTCGGCCCGATCTCGGGCCCGCTTTCGCGCCCCGCGAGCCGGGCCGAGTCGTCCGGGATCGGCGGCGGCGTCGACTGCCCGCTCGCGTTGCCCTTCGCCCGGCGCTCTTGGATCGCGAGAATCTGGCTCGTCTGCTCCCCCTGCGGCACGAGGTCGACACCGCCCTTGCCGCACCCCGGGCCCCAGACACTCTCCTGCGAGTACAGCGGGTCGTTGGCGATCGGGTAGCCGAGGTACTGGAGGTGGACGCGGAGCTGGTGTGCTGCAATGTCAGCCGAGTTTCTCTGTACCGCTCGCCACTCACTCCTTCCCGTCAACGGCCGGCAGTGCACCACGCTCTGGTTGCGCTCCTTGTCGTAGCTCATGCGCTTGAAGATGGTCTGCGACGGCTTGCCCTCGGGCGCAACGATCACGAGGCCCATCTGCCGGTCGACAGACAGCAGCGGCTGGTCGACCGTGATCTCCTCTTCGGGGAACTCGCCGCGCACACGCGCGACGTACTCCTTCTTGACCTTGCCCTCCATGAACTCGTCCGCGAGGCGGGCCGCAGCCTTGCCCGACGTCGCGAGGATCATGAGGCCGGACGTCAGGCGGTCGAGGCGGTTGACCGCTGGGTTGCGTGAGCTTAAGACCAATCCACGTCTACTCACAGTACGCCTTGATCCCATGGTCCGCCTTCAGGATCTCCAGCAGCGTGTGCTTAAAGTACCGGCCCGCCGCGTGCACAGGCAAGCTCCCCGGCTTGGAGATGACGATGAACTCGCGCTCCGTGTCAACATGGAGCACGAGCACAGGGTCGTTGGACACGGGCGGCTCGTGCCGGTGCACCGTGTTGCTGGGTGTGTGAGCGGGATCCAACGCCGCCACGCCGCCGCCGCCATTGCGCCCCACGTCCCCCAGCCCGCCGTACTCACTCCAGCCGGTCGCCGTCGCGCAGGATATACTCGGGGTACGCCGGTACGCCGTTGACGCGGGTCACACCGCACTCGAGCGCGTGGCGCTGGCCGTCAGCTCTACCTCGTGCTTCCACCCACATAGTAGTCGACCGAGCGGTCGCGGAACTCGGTCGCGACGACCTCGAGCAGCTGGCGTCCGAGCCACCTAGCGCGTTAGTTCATGCCTGCCGCCTCGCGCCGCTCGCCGCTCCCTCCCCCCACACCCCCACACCCACCGCTGCTTGGCAAACGTCTTGTACGGCCACCAGTACGGCTTGCAGTACCGCAGCATTGGGTGCATGCCGTTCGGGTACATGGCGAGCCGGGCCTCCTTGGCGCGTTGCTCGCGCTCGGCGTCGTCGATGTGGGTCGAGCTGGGCTCCGGTGGGGTCGGCAGTGTCGTGTCTAGTACTGGTGTCTGGGCTGCTGGTGCTGGCTCGGTCATTCTACCCCGCCGTCGTCGTCGTCGCTGCTCGTCAGTGTGCCGACAACAACAACTCTCGCGCGAGTTCCAACTTTTCTGCATCACCAAGTGGAGGATGTCCAGTGTGGCAAATTGCTCCCGTCGGCGCCGTCTTCCAGTCTTCCTAGGTACAGCATCGTTGCCACCAGGCCAAACGCTTACATATACCCCTCTACGCCTCTGCGCTTACAAAAATGCATCGCTCTGCGTAGTAACAAGTGAAAAGGTCGGCGTGGCTTTTAGAAAGATGTTGACACAATGATAGAATGGTGCGATAAATCTACACCGCAGAAACGTGTACTTGACATTACTCGAGAAACAGTGCACTGGCACCAATGTCCGGGACCGGTAGGGACGGTGGTCGACTTATCGCAAAGGGGAATAGACACAGCGAATGGGATGCTTGGGGGCGTGTAGATGGTAGGATGGTGATATGGTGATGGCGTGACAATTGAGGTGGACGGAGGACATGGGTATGGATCAGTCGGTCGGCGATTCGATGAGAGACAATGGCGTAAAATTCTAGTGCGCAATAGCTGCAACAGGCGCGGGGATAGGGGCCTCAGTGGACGGAGTGAGCGAAAGCTTGGAGATGCGGTTGTCTGCGGCCTCGCTCTCAGAAGGAGGATTGACGAAGCTCGGGTCGGTGCTAGACGAGTTCAATGAGTCGGAGCGGTCACGAAAAGGCGGGTTGGGCCGAACGGGGAAAAATGAAGGAGACGAGTTGGTCGCGACACTGGTCGTCGGCGTCACAACGACAGACGAAGGGTTGGACAATGATGCGTGGCGCTCCGTGTCGGATTCCGTGCCCGGAGTGTTGTCGTCAACTTCGGTGGGGCCTGTCGCAAGCGACGATCCTCGGGGAGGCACGATGACAGGCTTGGGCACAGTCAGAGCAGCGGGACGGACAGGCGAGGGCTGAGCAGATTTTGGTGGTGGGGTGGGTGGGGGCGGGGTCGACTTGACCGCAACGGATGCAGGGCGCTCAGACTTGACGTGCGCGGGCGCCTGGTTCATAGACGCCATAGAGAAGCGCTTCTTGATAGAGGAGAAGATGCTTCCCTTGGGCTTGAGCGACGACTGCTGCGACGGCGTGGGCGTGGGCACCACGCTGTTACGCTGGACAGGCGATACAGATGGCGCGGTCGAAGACGGTGCGCGGACGCTGGAGCCATCACGCGATGCTGTGGACGGGACGGGCGTGACCAGCGTCTCGGGCGTGGATCCCGAGGCCGCCTTCTGATGAGGAAGCTGCTGGGCTTGCGCATTGGGCTGCCTAGGCGCGGGAGGCAAAACGCCGTTGGGCACTGGCAGGGGCGCGGCCGAGCCGTTGGTGGGCGGGACCGCGTTGACAGTGGGCCGCGGCGCCTCTGCAGGAGTCTTCTGGGGAGCCTGGGGAGGTGTTGGCACCTGAGCATGTGGCTTGGTGGGAGGCGCCGGGGCGGCGTTGGGAGGAGCGGGAGCCGAAGTGCGCTGAACAGGAGGAGCGGGGCGAGCCTGGGCGACTGTAGCCGAAGCGGTGGTAGCGATGGCAGCGGGCTTGGGCATCATGCTGGCACGCTTGGCAGCTTCCTTCTCAGCCTTGAGACGGGCCTTGTCCTCCTTGGCCTTCTTCGCGGCGTCGGCCTTGGCCTTGGCCTTCTCCTCACGAGCACGTCGCTCAGCCTCGGCCTTCTCCCGAGCCTTCTGCTCGGCCAGTCTCTTGCTCTCAAGGGCGGCCGCCTTGGCTTCGGCCTTGAGCTCCTTCTTCGTCTTTGGCTTCTCAGCAACCGCGGCCGCAGTGGCGACGACCGCGGGAGCGACGACGGCGGCAGAAGGGGCGACGGTTCCACCCGACACATTGCGGGCGCGAACATCATCGGCAGTGGTGTGCTGGCTCAGAGGGCTGGGTGCAACTGGCGTGTTACTCTGGACAGCGGCGAGTTGTGGCGATGACTGATGGCTGTCGGGAGTGGCCACAATGACAACCTCCTCGTGGTAGGAGACAGTCGAGGAGACAGTTGAGATGGTCGAATGGCGCACAGAAGGAGGAACGATCAGGTCATCCGAGTCGTTCCAGCGCATGCCGGCACTCCGTGCAGGTGGGCCACGCGAGTTGCGGAAGCTAGGCGAGGTGTGAATGGATCGCCGGTCCTCGCTGTGCATCGAGCTGACCGGCGACGTGCCAGGGTAGGCCATCTGTGCCGCAATCGCATAACCACCCTCACGAGGAGCAAGGCTGGAAAGAAGGTCGAGAGAATAGCTCAAAGAGGCAGGTCTGGAGAGCGACGTGTGGGACTTGCTGATAGGGATGGGTGTTCCCGTGGATAGGTCGGTTGTCGACGAGTGGGCGGAAGAGTTGCCATCTTTTGTAACAAAGGCAGGCGTCACGTACGCAGCGTCAATCGAGTCGGGTCTCGAAGAGCTCTTCTTCAACATGCTCCGTCTCTTGCCTGCGCCTGCCACGTTGGTGTACGACTTGGCCTTGGGTGGGGGAACATAGGCCGACTCAGGGGGCGCCGTCGGCCAGATGACCTCTGAGGGGAAGCCAAACGTGTTGAGGGGCTCTTCTGTAAAGCTCATGCGGCGGACAGTGTCTAGTGGGCGCTCCGATGCCCTGCGGGAAGGGTTGCTCAAGTCTGGGATCTCGTCCTCGAGCGTCCACAGCTCCTCGCTGGTCATTGCGGCCTGAGACAGAATCGATGACCTGTTTGACAGGGTACCGGGTCTACGGCCGCCACGGAATGCGGTGGGACCGTAGTGGCTGTGGCGGGCCGTCGGGTCCTGGGGAAAGCGCTGGGGCCCAGCGGTGCGAGCAGTCATGATGAGATGTGCTGGAGTGCGGCGAAGCTGGGGTGGTGGTTGTGGTGCTTGGTGGTGTTGGGGCGGGGAAGGCGGGTGAGCGTTCGGAGGCGACCCAGCAGGCGACGGTGAAGCAGCAAGTTCAGATGTTGTGCGGGGCGCTGGGGCTTTCGTGTTCCGTTGAGATGGTCGCCTCTTCCAGGCTGGTGGTGGAGAGTCTGGGTCGCCGGAGAGCTGACGGTGCAGGGCGTTTGGTGAGGTCGGTGATGTGGGCGGCGAGCCTATCGATCGTGTGCGCTGAAGGGCTAGCTCGAAGGGGGATGGGCCTGAACCGTCGTCTGTGGGGGATGGAGATTGTTGCTAAAGAGACAATGTGTTAGTTGAGAAAGTAGTGGTCGTCGTGGAGTGTGAAGTGAAGCGATGGGAGGTGGGGGGAAGCGGGTTGTCTGGGTTGTTCTTGGCGGGATGATAGTGACAGGGGGAAACGACGGGGATGATGTTGCAACGTGGGAGGGATATTAGGGCGGGGGTGTGAAAGCTTATCCTCGGTCGCTTGTCGGGGCAGTGCAAGTTGTGGGTTTATATGTGACTGCAGTCTGCTGCGACGAGGGGCAAGGCTTGCGATAAGAGGTGGGAGTGTGGATGCAATAGAATATGTATGAGGGGGGGGGGTGAGGGCGAGGATACGACGCGCTCGCATGCATTCTCGATGGTGTGTGTGTGTTTCGAGATGACCAGCGAGTATCCGCCCGCCAGGCAGGCAGGCTGGCTGGCTGGCTGGCTGGCAGGCTTACGCTGCGCTGGCTGCGCTGCGGCGTTGCGGGCTGTTGCCCAAGCAGGTGCGAGATGGGAAGGACAGGGGCCAACGTCATGGCCGACGCTCCCCGTTGTTGTGGGCACGGCACGACAGGCGGTCATGACACTCACCTCCTCCCAGGGCTGGACGCCCGCGAAAACCTCGAATTGCGCCATGGATGCTTGTGCTGCTGCAGCGGTAGGCAAGGTCGACGAATGCTGCGAGGTAGGTGTGTCTAGGCTGCGTGAAAAAGCCAAGGATTGTGTGCGTTGTCGAGCAAGAGGGAAGCCAAGCAGGGAGGGAGGGAACAGGGCAAGGGAACTTGGTTAGGTAGGTTTCAGGACGGGCGGGGGGCGGGGGACGGGGGGACAGTGCCAGAAGGGCGAGTGTGAGAGCGAGCGAGCAGCAGCAGCTGCTGCTGGGCGGGCGACACTGTCGATATGCAGCAGTGGGTACGTGAAATGTACTGCACTGCCGGCGTGACGGACGATGGGACAGGACAGGGGTAGGCTGCCTGTCGGAGTGATGGTGGTGGTGGTGGTGGTGGTTGTTATTATGAAGAAGATAAAGATGGATGCAAAGAATGGCCAGGAGGTATGCAGCCTATTGAGTGCGTGGTGCTGCAGCAGCAGCAGGTGGTGTCTGTCGGCCTAAAGTCGTCATCCGAGTGAGATGGCGTACAGCCATGGGTGTATGGGTGCATGCGCTTGCTTGGCCGCCGCCGTAGTGGGTGCGCCATGCGTTGCTGCTGCCTGGCTGCCTGACTGGGCTGGCTGGGGATATCGCCCATCGCCCGTCCTAGTCTGGTTTCTGTGCACACTGGCGCGCAGCAAGCTTGGTATTCCACCGTCACACACCCCCGCGCCCGGCCGGTGGCGACCGAGGAGCTGCAGCCAGAGTCATGCCAGGCACCGTCCAGCGCACCGTGTTACGCAGCAGCATGGCAGCAACAGCGGCATGGCAGCAACAGCGTCTACAGCAGCGATCAGATGCAGCAGTCGAACGGGTTTCACACTTGTTGTCCCTCTTCCCTCCCTGGTCATGATCTCGCTGTTGCTGTATCGGGTCGTTCGTCATTGCCAGTTGTTATCCGCGCACTTTGATGACGGCGGATTGTGGGAAGCATTCATGCTGCATCGGCGTACCACCCGAGGGCCACAGGGGTGGCGCAGCAGCAGGGCGCAAGGGCACCCACCGCTTGGCGCTGGACCCTGCAGGGGTGATGTCGGCCCACCGATCCGTTTTGCCTCTTGCTGGCTGCTGTCCTGCCTGTCCCTCTGTCGGCCAGTCGGTGCCTGGGTTTTTGCTTTTTTTTTCTTGCTGCTGCTGCTTCCCATCTTACCGCAGCAGCAACTCTACCTGTTGTCACTGCCGCAGCTGCTCTGGCCGCAAGAGTAGTAGTCTACTGCACCCGTGATCTACCCTGCATCGCTACCGCACTCCCTGCCACTCTGTTGCACAAGGGGCACACATGTAATGTAGTTCTCTTGTGGGCAGCAACAGCCGCCGGGACAACATCTTCGCCGCTCGCCCCACCATCGGCATGGCGGCCTGGTGTCGTCTACCACTCGCACCACTCGCCGCTCGTACAGCAGCAGCATCATTCAGTCGCCGAGCCGCGGTATGTGCAGCAAGCTACATTAGAAACACCGCCGTGCGATCTCATCCAAGCTGTCGTTTACAGACGACGCTTCCTGCTGCTTCACATTGGTTTAGTTTGGTGGGACTCAGGAACGGTGCCTGCAGCAGCACGGCAGCAGCGGCGGCCAACACCAGCGGGCAGTGGGCAGCAGCATGCAACAGCCAGCATGCAGCACCAAGATGGATGACGACATATTAATGCCCAAAGTGGACCCAGTGGACCTGCTGTGCCGCCGCCGTGCCGCCAGCCATCGTGCCCACCTTGCTCCGATCCACCAACCTCGCCTTGCTCTCGCCACATGCCCGCCGCAGACGCCAGACGCCACCTGCTCATACCGCACCTCACCGACGTCATAGCCGCTGCGCTCGCTCCATCGACGACACACACACATATGTACTCACAGCCGCGAGAACCGGCAGCTCTCACTCCACTGCGCCGCGGCACCGACGACGCAGTGGGCATGGTCATCTCGACGGTGGGGTCCGTCGTTGCAGGTTGGGCTCGTCGGCCCTCGGCGCTCGCTCGCTCGCTTCGGCTTCAGCCACCACCCACATGCACCCAGGCGTACGCCGCTCGGAGTGGAGACTGCCCATCGGCGTTACGTACACCGACGTCACGGCCGCGTGCATTCACGGAGTAGGCTGCCAGTGGTGCGTTTCATGAGGCACATGGCACGCACACTGGGTTTCTGGCGCGAGTCTGTCGCCACGACTGCGGACGCTCTGCGACGATCGTGGCGATCGCGCTGGTGCGGTGGGGGTCGCGGCGCGGGCGCGCTGCACGCGTACATGGATACGCCAGCGAGTGCAGCGTGAGCGATGGCAGCGACTCTTTGGCCGTGGCGGACCCCACGCCATGTGAAGATCCCTCCCTCCCGCTGCCATTAGCCATGAGAAGCCTCCACCGCACACGGCTATCCAGAGCCTGGGTATCCGCGCAATGTTCCTGTATCCAGCGGCAGGCTGTTCGGGTCGCTCGTCCGTCGCCACGCCACGCCACTTGGCAGGTGCAGCATTCCCAAACGCTCACAAGCCCGTGGCACCACGCGTCATTGAGCACCAGCCGGGCGCGTCATTCCGCAGCGCGGCGGTGCAGGTTAGCGTGGCGGAGATGTCAGCGTGTTGTCGGCGCGCGTGCCAGGGGCCAGCAACTACGCCGCTGCGGCCAAGTATGCCCAGAGATCCCATCTATAGTCTAGTGTCCGTGGCTGTCTGTCGCCATTATACAGTGTGCCGTGCGCGCCGTGCCGGGTGCCGCTTGCCACGCCACGTGCCGCGTGCCGCCGCGTCGCCGCGGCGCTACACCAACGCAAGCGGCGGCGAGAGGTCCCACCACGCGCTGCCGGGGCCCTCGGACCCGTCCTTGACGCCGACGATGCTGCGGGGGGTGTCAGCGTCGTCGCGTCGTCTCGCCGCCGGCGTAACCGGGGTCCCACGCACATATTCGTGCCGGCGGGATACTCGTCCAGGCGGGGCACGGACCACTGCAGCCCCGCGTCGGTCGTGTTGGCCGCGATGGGCGCTTGCTGGGGCCGTCAGTGCGAGTCACAGCCCACAAACAGCCACACCCACCTCGTAGTCGCGCTGCCTCGCCCACCGGGCAATGAAGTAGACCTCCTGGGTGTGTCAGCCGTGTGCGTGAGAGGAGTGAGAGGACGGCACAGCGCGCCGCCGACGCAAGCGCAAGCCCAACTCACCACGCCGTGCCCGTCGCCGCCTTCCCAGGCGAGCTCGAGCGTCGACCCAGCGACCAGCTCGGCGGGAAACGCGGACGTGAAGCGCAGAGGCGGCGCCGGGGCGGCCTCGACTTCGTCGGCGCCGTACACCGGCGCCAGGGGGGGCACGTATGTCGGAACTGGGAGCGCGGCGGCGTGGGCGGAGGCGGCGCCGATGGCCGCGGCCGCGAGGACGAGCGAGGCGGTCCACTTCATGCTGCGTGTGTAGGTGTGGGTAGGCGTGGGTGTCGGCGTGAATGTGGGTTTGTGTTCTGAAGAGAAATTACATGCATGTGCTCGTCACCGCGCCGCCAGTGTCGACGAACGAACGCACGCAGGCCGCCGCACACAAACATCGCGTAGGGACCGGCGCGCAAAAGTGCCACTGCTCTGCGCCACTCAGGGAGCGGCGTCGGCGTCGGTCGGCAGTGTCCTCAGCTGCGCCGCTGCCTTGGCCGCAATTAAGCGCGCGCGCACCGCATGCTGAATACAGCACAAGCACCGACTAGCGATCTGCGTCGCCGACTACCACCCCAATCTTGCAGCCCTGTGGCTTGTGGCGTCGAGACTGCGTTAACGCCGCGAGTGCGGCCGCCCGGCCGACTGTACCGAACCGAACGGCGGCCACTGTGCACGCAGTCCAGTCCAGGCCTTCCTCGCCGCCTGGCTCACTGCATCGGGCAGCTACCCCGACCACACCATTCGCCGCACGTCAGTGCCACCCTTCCTCCCCCAGACCACGGACTCCGTCCCATCTCCACCCGCGATGCATCATGCCAACATTGAATGTACACACTACTGCGTGAGCTTGGCCACCACCTCGGCCGCCTGCGCCGCCCGGCGCTGGCTGACGCTCCGGTTCCAGCTCAGCTGCCACGCCGCCGTGGCCGCAGCGTTCTTGACGCCGCCAAACGCCTTGGGCAGCGCCTCGACGCGCGTGCTGTAGTCGCCCGCGCGGCGGAGCACGTCGGCCTGGTAGGCTGTGCACGTCAGCTGCCTGTCCTGTCGGTCGCCGGCGTACTCACCCTCCCTGGCGCTCATGTCCTTGGCCCAGAAGCTCGAGGCCGGGTCGCGCGCGCCAGGCGGCAGACGGTCCAGCACGCTGCTCTTGCCAAACAGCGCAACGGCCGTCGTGTCGCGCTTCACAATCGGCATCTGGAACGGCGCGCGCGGCGCAGACGCCACGCTGCCGGCGCGCACCGCGGGCCCGCGGCCTCCGTTGCGACCGTCACGACCGTCGCGACGCGGGCCCCGGTCCTTGCGTGGCGGGCGGTCGGCACGGGGGCGGGGTGCACGCGGCTCGGTCTGCGCGAGCTCGGCGCCCTCGAAGAACTCGAGCGGGATCTCGTCGGCCTCGGCGTGCTTGGGCCTGCGCGGCTCGGGCGCGCGGCCCTCGCGCGGGCGGTAAGCCGGCGCACCGTCGCGCGGCGCGCGGTCACCAGACGCACGCTGCTCGCGCGGACGGCGGTCACCATCCTCACGGCGCGGTGGGCGGTCACCCTGCTGACGGGCCTGGCGGGGAGGACGGTCACCCTGCTGGCGGGGAGGACGGTCACCCTGCGGGCGAGGAGGACGGTCGCCCTGCTGGCGAGGAGGACGGTCGCGCTGCGCACCCTGCACACGCGGTGGGCGGTCGCCCTGGGGGCGGTCACGCTGCTGCCTATCTCCGCGCGGCGCGTCGCCCTACACATTCAGCTGCCTTCCTGCTGTCGTACCCACCGAGACGCTGGTGCGCGCCGACTGCGGGACGGTGAGCGACGGGAGCTTGCGCTGGCGCTGCTGTCCCGAGAAGCCGAGGTCGGTGGCCGTCGCCTTGGCGGCCTGGGGGACGGCCTTGGCCTCCTCGGCGACGATGCGCGACGTGTGCAGCGCGCGGGCGAGCAGTCGCAATGGCCGGGTCGCTGCTGCTGCCATTTTGTTGACGAGTATTGAACAGGTCAGTAGGCAGGAGAAAGACGGAGATGAGACGGCAGGCAGCGGCAGCAAGCGCGCCAGGATCGATCCGACATTATCGGAGAAAATGGAAAGAAATGCAGAAAATAAATACTCCCATGTGGTGGATGGATTGTTGGCTGATTACCGACTTTGATTGTTGCTCGCGCTGCTTGTGGCTCACTGCTCGACTTGTTACAGCTCATTGACATCGCCGACACGACATCCGCCGCTCGTGGTGACCTTTGCCCCTTCCAAAATCGTCCCCAGGCCAGGCATACCGCCCGGAGACGACGCCTCTCACCACCCCATCCCCCCACCACGACCGGCACCATGTCGACAGAGGACTACGACGGTAAGTCGCGCGCGTCGGCGGCCTCCATCTGACAGCCCAGAGTTCGGCAACTATATCGGTGGCGACCTCGACTCGGACGATGACTCGGACATTGACATCGAGCCGGCCGTCGCGGCGCCGGCAGCAGCTCCCGGCCCGTCTGCGGCCGCGAGCTACGCGCCCCTCGAGGGCTTTGACGACGACGATGACGAGATGGAGGAGGACGAGGACGCCGGCCTCGCCATGACGCTGCATACTGTGGACGGTGAGATGGGAGCCCGAGGGCTGAGCTGATGGACAGGGACGGCGGGGAACCAGGTCGTGCTGCACGAGGACAAGAAGTACTATGCCACCGCGGCAGAGACGTATGGCGAGGATGTCGAGACAATGGTGCAGGAAGAGGATCTGCAGCCCCTCTCGGAACCCATCGTCGCGCCTGTCAAGAAGAGGAGCTTCACCGTGCAGGAGAAGGACCTCCCGGTTACCCGCTTCGACCGCAAGTGAGTCGCTCGGCGTAGAACTCTCTGACCGCGACCAGCTTTATGGTCGACCTGCTCCAGTACGGAGACCAGCTCCGCAACGTCATGGTGGCGGGGCACTTGCATCACGGCAAGACGGCTCTCCTCGACATGCTCGTGTTTGAGACGCACCAGCTCACATGGGACGCCGACAGGCCAACGCGGTATACCGACACGCACACGCTCTCGCGCTCGCGCGGCATCTCGATCAAGTCGGGACCCATGTCGCTTGTGCTGTCCGACTCGGCCGGCAAGTCGCGCCTGATCAACCTGATCGACACGCCCGGTCACCTCAACTTTGCAGATGAGGTCGCGTCCGCAGCGCGCCTGGTCGACGGTGTGGTGCTGGTCGTCGACGTCGTTGAGGGCGTCATGGCCGGCACCGAGGCCGTCATCAAGCACGCCATGCAGGAGAAACTCAAGATTGTGCTTGTTGTCAACAAGATGGACCGTCTCATCCTTGAACTGCGCCTTCCCCCATCCGAGGCCTTCTTCAAGATCAAGCACACGATTGAGGAGGTCAACTCGGTCATTGCTGGCATCGACGCTTCGGACGAGTACCGCCTGTCACCGGAGCGCGGCAACGTCGCATTCGCGTCAACCCAGATGAGCTGGTGCTTCACCCTCGACACGTTCGCCGCCATGTATGCCGATGCGTTTGGCGCTTTGGATGTCGGCGAGTTTGCCCAGCGCCTGTGGGGCAACATCTTCTTCGACGCCGAGAAGCGCAAGTTCACGCGCAACCCCGCCGATGTCGAGTCGAAGCGCTCGTTTGTCCATTTCATCCTCGAGCCTCTGTACAAGCTCTACAGCCAGGTACTCAGCGCCGACTCGGAGACGCTCAAGAAGACGCTGGCCGACCTGCACATCACCCTCAGGCCAGCCGTCTACAAGATGGACGTGCGGCCGCTGTTGAAGGTCGTGCTTGAGGCATTCTTCGGCCCATCCACTGGTCTCATCGACATGATCGCCGGCAAGATCCCATCGCCCGTGGAGAACGCCCGTTCCAAGACCGAGCACACGTTCACAGGCCCCCTCGACACGCCGCTCGCCGAGGCCCTTATCAAGGCTGATCCCAAGGGCCCCACCGTCGTCCAGGTCACCAAGTTGTACCACACGTCTGATGCCCAGGAGTTCCGCGCTTTCGGTCGCGTTATGAGTGGCACCATCCAGAAGGGGCAGCCTGTGTACGTGCTTGGCGAGGGATACTCGCTCGAGGATGAGGAGGACATGGTCCCTGCCATTGTCGACGGCGTCATGATCGACGAGTCGAGGTATACCGTCGACATCGACACTGCGTACCCCGGAAACCTCGTCTTGCTCTCTGGCGTCGACGCATCGATAAACAAGACGGCAACCATCTACGCCCGTGGCATCGATGACGACATGTACATCTTCCGCCCGATCAAGCACATTACTCAGTCGGTGCTCAAGGTGGCTGTTGAGCCCATCATCCCCTCGGAGCTGCCAAAAATGCTTGACGGCTTGCGCAAGGTCAACAAGTCGTACCCGCTCGTCACGACCAAGGTCGAGGAGTCTGGAGAGCACGTCATCCTCGGCACTGGCGAAATCTACCTCGACTCGGTGCTGCACGACTTGCGAAGGCTGTTTTCAGAGATTGAGATCAAGGTGTCAGATCCCGTCACAAAGTTCTGCGAGACTGTTATCGAGACCTCGGCACTTAAGTGCACGGCCAACTCGCAGAACAGGAAAAACAAGTTGACAATGATCGCCGAACCGCTGGAGAACGGCATCGCCAACGACATCGAGTCGGGCAAGGTGACGATGAAGATGACCAACAAGGAGCGCGGCAAGTTCTTTGAGCAGAACTACGGCTGGGACTTGCTGGCGTCACGTAACATTTGGGCGTTTGGACCCGACGACAACGGACCCAACGTGCTCGTCAACGACACACTGCCATCAGAAGTCGACACGAAAGCATTGTCAACGATCCGTGAGAGCGTCAAGCAGGGCTTCAAGTGGGGTACGCGTGAAGGACCTTTGTGCGAGGAGCCTATCCGCGGCGTCAAGTTCCGTCTGCTGGACGCGACGATTGCCGACTCTGCAAACCGCGGAGGTGGCCAGGTCATCCCCGCATCGCGCCGAGTGTGCTACTCGTCGTTCCTGCTCGCCTCGCCCCGTCTCCTCGAGCCGGTCTACTATGTCGAGGTACAGGCGCCCGCCGACTGCGTGGCGGCGGTGTACACTGTGCTTTCCAGGCGGCGTGGCCACGTCACGCGGGATATTCCCAAGCCCGGCTCTCCGCTGTACACGGTCAAGGCGTTCATCCCTGTGCTCGACGCCAACGGCTTTGAGACCGACCTGCGAACAGCGACCATGGGCCAGGCGTTCCCGCTCATGACGTTTGACCACTGGCAGGTGGTTCCCGGTGACCCGACCGACACGAGCATCCAGCTGCGGCCGCTCGAGCCCGCACAGGGGCAGGCCCTCGCACGTGACCTGGTGCTCAAGACGCGCCGGCGCAAGGGTTTGAGCGACAGCATCAGCCCGGCAAAGTACCTCGACGACGATATGATCATCGCGATGAACGCGGGCGGGCTGGGCGATCTGTTGCAGTAGGACGGGGCGGAGTAGTGCAGGTAGCAGTAGACTTGATGCAGCAGCCATAGACTGTGTAATTGCGGTGGTGGTTGCTTTTGTTGTTGTTGTCGGATTCAAATTGTTTGTGTCTGCGGCAAATGACGGCAGGATGAGGTGTGATGGATCTGCCTGTCGCATCCAGTCTAGTCATTCCCCACACCACCACCATGCCGCCCAAGTCGACCGTCACCGACGACGCCGTGCTCCCCCTGCAGGAGTGGCTCAAGCTCCTGCAGTCGCAGGGGGTGCCGATGCGCACAGCGATGGGGCTCGCGTCGAAAGTGTACAAGACGCACAACACCAAGGCCAAGCTGGCCAAGCTGCCCGAGCACGAGCTGGCCGCCGCCGTGCCGGACAAGGACCAGCGTAAGCTTGTTGTTGGCGCGCTCAAGGGCATCGGGAGCGGCAAGGTGCGGCGGGGCGGGGTGGGGCGCAACGCTGACCTCCCAGGCACACACGCCGAAGCGCAAGCGCGACGACGACCTGCTTCGCGGGCTCGACCCCGTGCCGGCGCCGGTGCCGGAATCGTTCGACTTCCACGAGATCCTCGACCCCGAGGTGGGTGCATTGCCGTGACCACAGCTCACGTCAGCGTCTTCTCGACGTCAGCGTGACGGTCAACCGCGCGCCAGTGAAGACGGCGTGGGCGTACGCGGTCGCGCGACGGCGCGGGTTCGACGCACAGGAGGCGCTGTCGATCGCGCACGTCTACGTGCACATCAGCAGCCTGAAGCACGCGCTCGTACTGGGCAACGTTTTGAACGCGCAGCAGACGCGCGAGGCGGAGGAAGAGATCCGCGAGCTGCCCGGCGAGGAGAACTACCGCCGGCCTGACGACGCCAACGCGTGGCGGAAGCGCCGGCGCGGCGAGGTCGAGCCCGCAGTCAGCGTCAGCTCGGGCCAGCCGTGGGTCGGCATCATGCGCGCCAAGTGGGTTGTTGTGTGGGCGTGGGCGCTGCTGACAGCCCCCGCCAGGATACCCGTCATCGAGCGCCCAGACGGCACGTGGCGCGCGATACAGAAGGGCGTGTCGGTCGAGCCGAGCGTCGTGGGTCGCGCACGAGGAAGGAAGTGGCTCACCCGCCCCAGGCATACCTGTACATCACGCGTGCGCTCAAGGGCCACACGAGCCACGTGCTGGGCGCTATGCAGCTCGTCGCGGAGAGCTACGAGCCCGACGAGCTCGACGTCGTCGCGCTGCACCTCTACGTATGTGGTTCAGTTCGCGGGCGACGCTCGCTGACGGCCGACAGAACGAGTTCAAGCCCGACGTCGTGGAGTGGGGGCAGCGGGGGAGCGTGAGTGTTGCCAGCATCCTCGAGCAGGTCAAGGCGCCAGTCGTCGGGCCCGGGGGCGCTGAGGAAGAAAGCGAGGCGGGGGAAGCTGGGGCTGCGGGCAAAACCGGCGAGGTTGAGCGAGCCATCGCCAGCACCAGCGGCGACAAGAAGGACGCCGACGCCGACCCCGACTGCGACCCCGACAGCCCCCTGTCCCCTGCGCCACAGTCGCCGCCCAAACCTGCCCCACCCGCCACTGCCGACATGACGCTCGAAGAGTACGAGGCCATGCTGGACGCCGAGGACGGGTTCGACGACGCCCTCCTCGCCCTCCCATAGCCTCTCCACCGCCCCTCTGCAGCAATACCCGTATACTACTACTACATGCACTGTATCTACCTAGAAGAACGCAACCGTGTGCAGCAGCACGTGCGGGTGCTTCTCTGCGTGCTGGACGAGGATGTCGTCGATCTCAGCATCGAGGTCGCGCGCCTTCTCAATCTGCACAGGTCAGTACACAGCTCCCGATACGAAACCCACTCTTTGCGACAGCTCGAGGATCGACCGGCCCGCAATCGCCGCCTCCTCGGCATTGTCCTTGATCTCGACGTTGATGACGTGGATCGGGCGGTTGTACTCTCCCCCGCGCGCCAGCAGGTCCTCGCACACGGCGTCGTAGCACCGCTCCTCGCACGTAATCACCACGTCGGCGAGGATCACCCGCTCCTCCTGCCACTTCTGGGGCGCGAGCTTGACCTTGCGGTTCCGGTCCAGCATAGTCAGCAGCCCGTTGGCAGCATACAGACGCGCGTCCTTGGACTCGAGGTCACGATACATCGTGTCGTACGGCGTGCCGAACCGGTACACGTTTGGCTTGTCGATCGACGGGCCGGGCAGGCGGACGGCGGAGCCAGTGCCGGCCGAGACGACTCGCAGTCCGGCTTCGCTGCGGGGTTAGCGGTCGATCCCGACTCCATAACCCACTTCAAGACCTTGTGCGCTTCCATCGAACGGTTCTGGTTAGGGGTTAGCACTGCGAGCGCTTCGCTGACTTGATCCAACTCACGTTGTTGCTCGCGCACACGACGCAGAAAAGCGGCCGTTGCCGCACACCGACGACACCCTCGGCCTCGGGAGCCGCTGCGCCGTTCGTCCGTGCGACCTCCGTCGCCGGTGGGATGGGAGGCGTCGGACGGTGCTGCGGCGGGGGTGGTGTCGGCGTCGGCGTCGCCGAGTCTATTGGCGCGCGCGCGCGTGCCCTCGGGTCCTCGGGTCGACGGCGGGGGTCAGACGGCGGCGGCGCACCGCCAGACGCATTGCGCCCGCGGTAGTCGTTGGCCGGGGGGTATCCCTGCTGCTGCTGTTGCTGCTGCTGTGGTGGCGGCCTCGCATACCGTGGGTCCTGGGGCGGCTGGCCTCCATACGGCGGGTACTGCTGCGACGAGGGGCCCGGGTTGGGTGGTCTGCCGTACCCCTGCCCTGCTGGAGGAGCGCCGTATGCATTCTGCTGTGGTGGTGTATTGTTTCCGTAGCCTCCTCCTCCCTGTTGCCTGTTGGGATTCAGACGCGGGTCGCGCCGCCTGGGATCCATGGTGACTGGGGAGTCAGTGGGGGGAAGGTCGAGGAAGGGGTGTGTGCGGCTCGACGGTTGCTGGGCTGCCAACTCACCGCTATCCAACCAGCCCTACAATTCTTGTTCAGCTTCTTGCCCTATCGCCAGCCTTGATGCTTGCTGGGAACTGTGTGTGCCGACGAGTTTGCTGTGAGTGATGCAGACAATACACAAAGACGCAAGCAACACTGTCCAAAGATGTAAACCAGCTTTGGCGTCACTGGTCACTGGTGCATTCAATTTGGTCCCGCTCTCAACATCACCAACAAAGCACCACCAAGATCAAAACTCGCGAACGACCGACCACCAGCTGTCCATCAACCCACCTTCTGGCCTCATCTCCTCATCTTCGTCTTGCAACCACAGCTCTCAAAAGTCGTATCCCGGGCAATCGATACGCAGCGCATAGTGGAGCGAGAGAGCGCAACAACCCACACCAAAAGCGGTCTCCCCGCGCCGACACAATGTCGATCTACACCCCCTTTCAGCTGGCCCACACCAGCCTCCCGGCCCCTATCACGACTACCTCGGGGGTCGCTCGCGAGGTAGCTGTGCCGACACAGCGCCCGTTCCCTCCTGAAGACGACAACGAGATCTTCAACTCGCCCTTGAATGCCGACCATGCAGCTTCCGCTGCCTTCGAGCCACGGACAGCAACGCTGGCCAGAGCACTCGACAACGAGTACACCCTCGAGCTGCGGTCCTTGTCGCCCGTAATCAACCACTCTCGCTCATCGGGCAACCCGCAGATCCTCCGCATCTTGCTCCCTGATCCGATCCGCCCGCTCACGGATGGCTGCATCGTCCCCGACGTCCGTGGTCGCCGCCTCACCATCATTGTCCTCACCCACACGAATGTCGTCTACCGCTTCACATTCCCGCTAACTGCGTTCATCGACAAGGGCGACCGCGTAGCGTTTGTCACCACCGACGTCGAGTGGGTCGAGGAGTTTGAGATCGATCCCGACTTGATCAGCAGCGCCGGCGGTATTGGCTCGTGGGCTGTGACCAACGCCAACACTGTCATTCTTGGCTGTGGTGACGGCGGTATCATCAAGGTCCAGCGTGATGAGCGGTCGACTCTGGGTGAGTTGGTGGCACCCCACGGTTGCTGACAGTGTTAGAAAACCCCATCTGGGCCGAGTCACATCACAAGGGACACTCTCGCTGGGGCTTCTTCGGTCGTTCGAATGACGAGACAGTGACTTCCATTGCAGAGTTCGAGTCCGCGGCCGATGACTTCCCCGTCCTCTACACATTCTCCCGTGACTGGAAGTTGAGAACGTGGTCGCTGGCCACGGCGCAGAGCCTCAAGTCGACTGATGTCCGCCCGTCTTCCGAGTCTGGCTCCCAGCTCACGACGACTGGCAACTCGGGACCAGTGACCACGGCCGACACCACTTCGTCTCTCATTCGTGTCTTAGCCCACCCCAACCCATCATCAAAGTACTCGCACATTGTCGTCGTGTTTGTGCCCACACCATACAACGCGTCGTCCCCGGGCACGTTTGTCTTCTACCGCGCCTCGCACACGTCCAGCCATGTCAACGACCTCGAGTACGCCGGTGAGCGCCCCGGTGCACCATGGTCAGCCGGCAGCCAGCTCCGCGGATTCGAGGTGCAGCCTCCTACGCGCACCGATGGCGTCGATGGCTGGCGTCTGTGGGCCGTGTGGGACACCAAGGGCAGCCTCTCCGTCGACTCTGTGCCTGTCAACGACATCCTCCAGTTCTCCACCTACGTTGCCCCTCCTATCAAGCCGCGAATGGTTCTCGAGTGGCAGCGCGTCGACCATTCCGACAGCGTCGAGGCATTTGACGCGGCGTACTTCGACAACCTGCTCAGCCTCAGCCCGCCCGACCCCACCAACCCCCACGACAACTCGGATATTTCCGAAACCTTTGTCCAGTACCTGCTCTACCCCGGTCGCTTCTCGCAATTGACATTGGCGACGGCGCTGGACAACTACATCGACCAACTTCCACTCAGCACCCGGGAAACTCTCAAGTCCAGGGCATTCCCGACGTTGTCGCAAAAGTTCATTGCGGCAGTTGGGTCTGACCTCAAGATGGAGACAAGCCCCCAGACCGGCGCTCCAGTGGTTGATGCCTATCGCAAGGCGCTAAAGCTCCAGTGGCTTGGCATCTGGGCGCGTGTACGCGGCCTGGACAAACAGGCGCGCTGGCCCGTTGCCACTGGCTCGCTCAACGGCCAGCTCCTCATCCTTGACCGTGAGGGTGCCTCCGTGCCCGTCCAGGAAGACTCAGCTGGCGTTCTCGTCCACTTAAGCAAGAACGGCAAGCAGGCTTCCGAGTTCCAGGCGCTTCCCGAGGGATCCCTTCTTGCATTCTATCCTGCTCTCGCCCCGCCCCAGTCTCGCCGATCTCTCACTGCACTGGCGATCGCCGGTCAGCGTCTTGCTGCAGCCTTGGCAAGGAGCGACGACCTCGACGAAGCGGGTACAGCTCTCGACGCATTCACCACTACTGTCCGGAACGAGCTAGCTGTCGCGCCTACCGTGCCCGTTGAGGACATTGCGGCTGGCTGGTGGGAAAGTGGAGTCGAGCCATTCCTGAACGACACTGTTCGTTCCGAGGTCAAGGCAGCCCTTGACGGGATCTCGTCCCTGCCACGAACGCTTCTGGAAGCGCTTGATATCCTCGCAGCAACACCACCGGCGACGGCGGAGGAGAAGATTGCCGACGATTGGACATTTTCGGGTTTCGGCAACGCGCTGCTGTCGTCCACAATCTCTAATCTCGTCACTGCTCGCTACAACCTCGCCCTCAATGTCCTCCTCGTGTCACTCTACTACCTCGAGAACTCGTCGTCTGACGAGGACGACGAGCTCTTCCAGGTTCTCACTCGCGCTCAAGTGACTTTCCAGCGATACAGTGTGCTGCACTGGCTGGTGGAGCAGACTGGGGAGGACGCTGCGGAACGCAGGGTTAAGCGCAAGCGCACTGGTGCCAGAGATGAGGTCCACGCCAAGCTCGCTGGTCTCAATGTGCGGGATAGTGGTGATGAGGGGTCTGATGCCGATGGCTACGACCTGGCCTACTCGCTCATTCACTCCCTCCTGTCCAGAACCCTCCCTCAGCCTGTCCCTGTTGACACTGCTGCCTCTCTGTTTGATGCGTCCAACGCTTTCTTGTCCAACCTCAACGTTCTTGAAGAGGACCAGGTGGACATTGAGCCACGCGACGACGACGTCAAGCTGAGCGCCGCCGTTCTCGCCGACGGACACGCTGCCACTGCCCGCGACCTCATCGACCAGTACCCTCCCTCTTCGGGTCTGGCCTACGTTCGGGGCAAGGCTCTGCTTGAGACTGGCGATGCTGAGGACGGTGTCCACGAGCTCCAGCTCGCTGCCGCAGGCTGCCAGGATGGTTCGCTCGCTCCTGTACTGCCATCAGCCGTTGGAAGCAGCGGCCTCGGCGCTTACTACCGCCACGTGATGGGCGTTGTGGACGAGCACGGCCTGCAAGCAGCTGTTGCAGCCTTCGGAGAGCGCGCTCTCGAGGCCGTGGGTCCTGAGGAGAAGTCGATGCGTGACGTTTGGACGCGGGTGTTCCTCGCGTACCTTACCCTCGGCCAGTACGAGGACGCGTACTCGACATTGACGGCGACGCCCTTCTACGACATGTAAGTGATGCTGAAAGATCTTTGCTAACTCGTCGTAGCAAGCGTGATCTTCTCGGACAGCTCATCTCAACAATGTGCGAGGCCAACGAGGTCGGACGGTTGAACAAGCTCGGCTTCATCGGTTTCCAACAGGAGGTCGAGGAGCGCCTCAACTACAAGGCTCGCAACTCGGACCCCCTGCGGTTCCCCAACTACTACAAGGTGCTCTACTCATGGCACATTTCGCGTGGCGATTACCGCAGTGCGGGAGAGATCATGTACGCTCAAGGACGACGCTTCGCCGAGGCTAGCAGCGCCAAGCTGCAGACGTTTGAAGTTTCCGCGATGCGGGCGAGAAGTTACCTCACTGCGATCAACGCGCTGTCGCTGGTGGACAAGCGCAACGCTTGGATCACTGTCGCGGCGTCGCCAGAGAACATGAAGGTGAGTTGGTCTGGCCTCACTCGGCTGACATTGCAGCGTCAGAAGCGCCGTAAGGTCACTTCGTACATTCCCGAGGACGAGTTTGCTGTCGGCAGCCAACCAGTCAACATCATCACCCTGGCTGATATCCAGGCCGAGTACACGGCTGTACTCTCCCAGCTTCGACTCTCGTCATACATTCCCGACCTGCACGAGCACGGAGTGTCCTTGACGCCAGATGAAATTGTCGGCTTCTTCACCCAGCGCAGCCTGTTTGACCTCGCGCTGTCATCAGCGGCGGACATGGACGTCGACATGACAGATATCTTCCAGACGCTTGCAACCCGTTGCGTGGAGCTGTCTCGAGTGCCGTCCATGGCGGCCGACAACCCGGCCGTGGCCTTCCTGTCTGCCTCTCCTGTAACCGCCCGACTCCGCGGTCCACCCTCGGCCCTTGCCCTCAGATATCTGGAAGTTGCACTGGACCGACGCGACGGCCCATCAACGCAGTACAAGTACCGCGACACTGTGGCCAACACGTTCTTTGAGCTCAACGAGGACGCGCGGTCAGGCTGGCAAATGCCCGTCTGGTTGGTGGAGCACGAGCTCAAGCGGGACGCCGAGGGCTGGATCTCGAGAGCTGTCGACAAGGGCTGGGTCAAGGAGGCTGTCGAGTGGACTGCCGAGGTGCTCCGCCGCGCACAGCCACCAGACCTTTTGCCCGCTGGCAAGGAGTTTGCCGCCGACATTCCGTACAACCTCGTCGACCGTGTTCTGGCGGCGGCCGGGCAGGGCGAGGAGAAGAACGACGGGGCGCTTCAGGCTGCGGCCAAGGCCCTGCGTGGGGTCGTTGACAGGCGCGTGTCGGGCCTGAAGGGCCTGAGGCAGTAGGGAAGTAGATTTTAGCATACGAGTCGCATAGTATTGCATGTCATGGATTGGTGTCAGGCGGCAGAATGTGTCGCTCAGCGGAAGGCTGAAGATGGTCCACTCCAGTAGGAATGGCCCTTGAAGCGCATGCGAATACGAAAGCCCTCACTGGCATGTCAAAACCGAGTCTCAGGCGGACTGCGGACCTCTATCAATGTATGGGGTGGTAAATGTACACGCGTTTGGGGTCGTATGAGATGACATCTTGCAGTGTCCCCCTCACGTCCTAATTCAAATTATTCAAATAGAAGTAAATGTTTCGTTAAACAGCCAAAAACATCTTCGCTAGTATATCGGTTAGTATAACCGCCTCTCATTGAGAGATTTCAACGCGGTAGAGCAGGGTTCGACTCCCTGGCGGAGAAATTCTTTTGGCTATTCATCCAACCCTCAGCCCACTTCATCAAGGATTTGTTTTTTGGTAGTCACCGCCAAAGTGGCAGGATACCAAGGCAGGTGTTCTTCCGCCGCAAGAATGTCGGCGCGTCCTCGCGCCAGCGTGACTGCTCTTCCCGCCATTCGAGAAGCGGCGTGGGTGGTGGTTCTAGCAAGGCGCGGGTGTGCGCTGAAGGCAGTTGCGGGGAGTGAGAGGCTCAACGACATGAGGGCATGAGCCTGAGCACCGCGCTGTTGGACCTCATGAGCCGCCATCGACATAGCCATCGTCCGCGAGTCACGATAAACAAGTCACGACGCCCAGCCTAGCCCACTACATATGGATCTAGAATGGCAAACATGCAGATCTTACGCGATGCGCCAGTGCCAGCGAACGACGGGAGCAGCTGCAGCACTGGAATGCGATCCTGCCTGCAGAGCCTCTCGCTAGCGTACGCATGCATCACGCACGCACCCGCGACGAGCGAGCGCGGAATGGAGCGCCGGCGCGTGCCCGTCGCGTCGAACGGGGGTGGCGCCACTCCCTGCCCGACCCGCGTTCCGGCTTCCGGCGCCACCGCCGCCGCCGCGGGGGCGCCTCGAAGCCGGCGAAGGTTTGGAACGGACTGGAACATATGGGCTGGGCCGGGCGGGTGCGGCGGTGCGAGTGTGAGTGTGTGTGATCGCCTGCTTTGCTCTCGGGCCAGGGGCGCATGCAAGCTTCCTTCGAAGGGCTGCTTGACTGCTTAATTGCGGCTCCTGCAGGGGGTTGCGGTTACGAGATTTCGCGGATTGCAGGAGCCCGCGCGTGCATCCGACGGGCGGGCTTGCCGTCATAGGGCGGCGGGAAGAGAGACGTGTGGGCGTGTGGGCGTCCAGGCGGCCAGCATGGCCGCCGACGCAAAGCCAACGCCAACACCAGCGGCTGCGGCTGCGGCGTCACTGGGCACTGGCATGACACCGCCGCCGACGACGTACTTTGGGTTCGGCGCTGCCGTACACGCCCCCGCCCTGTGTGCGCCTTGTGTGTTCACACTCCAGAACCCGGGGGTCTGGGGCGACGGCATTTCACGTCACGAGTTATGCTTGGGTCCGTGTTGCGGTATAGGCACATGTGCGGTAACGGCGGTGACGGCGTGGACTGTGCTGGGCGGCGCGGTGCTCGGACTGGACTCGGACATGGGGAGCTGCGCAGCAGCAGCAGCAGCAGCAGAGAAGCAGCAACAGCCGGCGGCGTGACGGGCCCGACGCGAACACGCGCCGCGCCAGAAGCCTAAGATGATGTGTTTGCGCGTTTCAACATGGCGTCGTGCGTGCGTGTGTGTGTGGGCTCTCACGAACATACGCGCATCGCGCTCGCACACGCGATCGCCCACACGCGTGCTCTGTCCTGTCTTGCATGTGCGCTTAATGTCGCGACGCGCGGAGAGCCTCAAGGCCAAGACATGGGCCGGGCAGGACACTCAAAGGGATGTGGCACACGAGGGACCTGTCCCGCGCCGTGCCTTGAATCCCGAAACACGTCGTAGTCCCGTGGCAGGGGAGGGGGAGGGGGGGAGGGGTTAGACGCGCAGCGCGAGGGAACGAGGAGCTGGTGGCGGCGGCGGGTGCATGCTGCAGAACACGAAGACTGCGAGCGAGCAGGCAAGCACGCAGCGAGCGAGCCAAGAAGAAGGAAGCGCAGAGCAAGAGCAAGCAGCATGGATGTAGCATCTCCGACGAACTTGACTTTGCGCTCACTCACTACGACTTGCACGGCACGCACGCACGCACGCACGACACGACACGATGAGGACGATGTGGTCGGCAGCGCTAGTGGCCCTCGGCGCGTTGGCGACGGCCGTGCGCGCGGACACGACGGGGCAGGAGATCTGCAACGACGTGAGTGAGGGGTGGTGCACGGCCGGCCGAGGCTGGCAGGCGGCGACGGCACTAACCACCCCCAGATCATCTGCGTCAAGGCGCTCCGCGACACGGCGGCCAACACGGACAACTACACGCTGACGCCGAGCCCGGGGCGCGCGCATGAGGCGGTGGGGTGGCTTGCGATGTGAGTGGGGCGGGCGGGGTGGGGCGGCGCCGAAGGAACCACAAAGCTGACGTTACCAGCGGCTTTGGCAGCTACATGCGTGCGTAGAGGCGTAGACGGCTCACGCAGCGTGCGCACACTAACGAACCTCACAGCTAACACACCCCTCGTCATCGTCTGGCCCAACGCCGACGGGAGCCTGACGCTGTCGCAGCGCCGGGCGAGCGACCATGTGATGCCTACTCGTGCGTGCGGCGTGGCGTGGTGGCCTGTGTCGATCGGCGCGCATACTGACACGCCGCAGGAGTGTCCACCCCCGAGAGAATAGCAACCCTCGACACGGCCGCGTCGTTCGCCAACTCCTCGGCGTCGTTCACCTTCTCGGTCCCGACCGCCGACGCTGCGCAGAACGACACGACGCTCATCTGGGCCGTGTCAGAAACCAACCCGGCCTCCGCCGACCCGGACGCCATGCTGATCAAGCACACCTGGTCCGGGCCGACACAGTTCCACATGCTCGCGCCGTACGCCGGCGAGCGGATCATGCAGGGCGGGCGCGGCGTGTGGACCAAGACAACAAAGATCAACGGCCGGCCGACGTTTGCGCTCATCGCCCACGTCACTTGCGGCCTGCTCGCCACGCTGCTCGTCCTCCCCGGCGGCGTGGTCGTGCCCCGCATCACGCGCGGGCTGACCACCACGCGGTGGTGGTTCCGCTTCCACGCCGTCAACCAGGGCCTGTTTGCCGTCGCGCTTATCGCTGTGGCGTTCGGCCTCGGCATCAGCTTTGGCGGCAAGATCGACTCCAAGCACCGCAAGTGCGGCGTCGCGCTGTTTTCGCTGGCCATGCTGCAGACGCTCCTCGGCCTCATGGCGCACTTCTACCGCCCGGGCGCGCGCGTCCGCCCGTACACGTTCGAGACGAAGCGCGGCCGCGGCCCGAGCAACTTTATCCACGTCGCTGTGGGCATCGTGATCGTGTGCGTCGGCTGGGCGACGTCGTGGTACGGCTTCACGAGCGAGTGGACGTACCGGGGGCACGGGCTCACGCCGTACGGCCTGCGCATTGGCTGGGGCGTGATTGTCGCGCTCTGGCTTTCGCTGTACGTCTTTGGCATTATCTTCTTCCTGCCGCGCCAGCTGCGTATCGAGAGCGCGGACAGGCAGGCGATGCTGCGCGAGGAGAGCAAGCACTTCCGCTCGTCGGCGGTCGCGCTCGCGCACGGGTTCCACATGGAGCCGCCGCGCGTGAACGCGCTCACGCCGACGCCGCCGCCGCCCGCGCTCTCGCCGTCGCCCAAGACCCCGCGCCGCGGCGGGCGTAAAGCCGAAACAGACGACGAGTACAGCATGAACGGACACGACAGCATCACTTCGCCCATCGCCGAGTCGCTCGCCTTCACGCACGGCAGCCCGACCAGCACGCTGAGCGGGTTCCCGCGCTCGCCCGACCCCTCGGCCGACGGCCACGGCGGCGCATACGTGCCCAGCTCAAAGCCCAAAGGCGGGTCCATCTACGACCAGTTCATGAACCGCTCCGCGTCGGCCATGTCGTCGCCTGCGCCCCCCGTCCCGTCCCGCCCCGAGGGGCTCGACGGCAACCCGTTCGAGGATACCCCCACCGCCGTCCAGACCATGACCATGCCCCTCAGCATCAAGAAGGGCGGCGGCGGCAAGCGCTAGCCAGCCGCGCCACCGCCGCCGCTAGTCTGGCGCCACGCACACCCCACACACCTTGCAGGCCACGCACGCACGCACGCTCTGCCTGGAGCAGAGAAGCAGCAGACGCGACCGCCCCGGCTGTTGTACTATAATATCGCGGTTAATGACCCTGCATGCATACCTACCTACTACACTGGCGGGTTGGAGCGCAGTGGGACGGCCATGGTGCCACATTGCGACGAGGCGCGGGAGATTGGTGCGGCCTCGTCGCCTCGTCGTGTTTGTCGCGGACCGACCGCCGACAGGCCTGCCTGGGCCCAGAGTGCGTCAAGCACGAGCTAGCTAGCTCACATGCACAGAAACAAGGCCAGCACTTGCCCACCGCATAGATCCTATCGTTGTGGGCGTTCCGCTGCTTGTCTAGTCACATCACCAGGGGCCAGGTCCGGTGCGCCAGGTTGCGTCCCTCCGACTCCGACACCCCCTGCAGCCGCAGGGGAAGGGGCCAACGCAGACTAGGTTTAGGCTGCAACGTTTGCTGTCATGGCCTAGGCACAAGATCGAGAAGCAGCGTTTCGCAAACATTCTAGCGACGATTCCAATCAGCGCCTGCTTGGCCACACTACCACCGCGCCACCAATGACGCGCCGCCCATCTCACGGCCACACCACCGCTAGTAGCATACATCACTCTGACACTAGACACATTGTAATACAGAGATGGAATCGGTGCCAGGTGCACATCGCGTCGCGTTGCGCCGCGCCACTCAGCTGTCCATCAAATGCGCGGCCGACGCAACAACCCCCTCGGCGCGCGTGTTGCGCTTCTTGGCCGCCTCGACCTGCCGTTCCAGATCGCTAGCGCATGTCAGCTTTTCTCCGGTCACATGGCGACGGCCATGGCTGCCAAACTCACCGGACCTGCTTCTCGAGCTCCCGGGCCCGCTCCTTCCCGCCCTGCTTCTCGGCCTTGATCTTCTCGCCCGCGGCCCGCAACCTCGTTTCGTACTCCTTGACACGTGCCTCCCACTTGGTTTCAGCAGTCCCCGATCGCGACTGGATGTCCGACAGGCGCTGCTCGAGCTGCGCAACGCTCTGCGCGGCCTGCTTGGCCTCCTTCTCGGCCGCCTGGGCCCGCTCCGTGAGCAGGCGCACCTGTGTCGACGGCACGGCGTCAGACGCCGAGGTGCTCGCGCGCATCGACGAGATCTCCTTCTGCAACTCGGCGTTCCTTGCCTTGGACGCCTGTAGTTCGCCGTCCTTGAGCGAGTACTTGCTGCGCCACTCGGCACGCGTGAGCTGGAGCTTCTTGACAGACGCCTCAAACGAGTCGAGCGCACGCCACTTGGCGTCCAGCTGGCGCTTCATCGACGCCAGCTTCTGATCCATACTCGTCTCCGTCTCCTTGATGCGCTTATCAAAGTCGGCGCGCGCACCATTGATCGAGCGCAAGCGCTGCAGTAGGGTGTCACGGAAGACGCTGAAGTTGGCCGGTGTAGTCGAGTCCTGTATGGGTTAGCGGGTGCTCTAATAGAATGATTCAACACCCACATCAGTGCCGAGGAACTTGTTGATGTCCTTGAAAACTCTCAACAGAAGCTCGGTGCGCTCCTGGCGCTGCTGATCGCTCTCCTTCTGCAGTCGCAGCCTCGAGTGCTCCTTTTCAGTGAGAAGAGGCTCAAGCGTCTCCAGTCGCTCGCGTAGGGACGCAGCCTCGCGGTCCTGCTGGCGCGCAGCCTTGGTCATGACATCCAGCTTGTCGGACAGGCCAAGACGGCCCTGGCGCTCGCTGCTGAGCTTGCCCTCGAGCTCGCGCTGCTTGTCCATCTGGCTGTCAGCGCTTACCTCATACGCCCACTCACCAAGTCGGCAACCTCCATGTCGCGATCGTTGAGCGCCTGCTCGCGCTCGCGCAGCTCGTCACGTGCGCGATCCAACTCGTCCTCGCACTGAGCCAGGTCGCGGCGGAGGCGCTCCAGCTCGAGCTCGAGCGCGTGCTGGTCGGACGAGTGCTCGTCTCCGAGCTTTCTCCGCTGGTCCTCGACGTCGCGGAGGGCATTCTGCACAGAAACGAGGTCGCGGTCGCGCATCGCCACGCGATCTCTCGCAGCCTCCAGCTCGGCGGTGAGACGCTCGTTGACCTGGTCCCGGCTGGCCAACTGACGGCGGTGGTGCTCCTGCTCCGACGCACGCTCCTTCTGCCATGCACTGAGGTCGGTCGTGTGCGCTTCCTTCTCGTGCTTGAGCTGCGCCGAGATGTCATCGCGCTCCTCCTGCGTCTTCTTGCGGGCCTCCTTGAGGGCCGAGACAAGCTCCTCGTAGTGGGCCTTCTCGCCGTCGTACGCCTCTTCGACTCTCTGCAGCTCGGAAGTGAGCTCCGTCTCGCGGTCGCGCAGCTCCTCGATAACCTCTTCGAGGTCGTACACCTTTTGACCCAGCTGAGGAGTCAGATCAAACTCTTTCTACTAACTCACCGCCTCGACCTCGCGGTTGGCAGACACAAGATCAGCCTCCTTCTCGGCATTGTCCATGTCGATGTTGCGTAAGGTCTCCTCCAGGCGGTCGTGAGTTTCGCCCTGTGCAGCCTCGAGCTCGGCAACGCGCTCGCGAGCTATAGCGAGGTCATCCTCGCGCTCGAGAACGAGCTTGCGGATGTCCTCGAGGTCCTGCTCGCGCTCCTGAAGCACGTCCTTGAGCTCGTCGACCTGCGCCCTGGCCTCTAACACTTCATCGCGCCACTCGGCTTCAACCTGCTGGATCTCGCGCTCGTGCTCGTTGACCTTGGCGTCGACCTCGTTGTTGAGCTCCTCAATCTCTTCGTCGCGGCGTTCAAGGTCAATCTGCGCCGAGGCAAACTTGTCTCGCAGTTCGTTGACTTGCTGAGCGGCTTAGCTTGGTCGTCATGGTTCACCCACCTCCTCCATCAGGTCCAGGTCGTTGGCGGTCGTCTTGCGCAGCTCGTCGAGATCAGACTTGAGCTGGGCGTTCTCCTGTGGCGGTTGTCAGCATTGTCCCCTGGCCACGACCCACCTGCTCCAGCTTGGACATCAAGCGTGCCTCGCGGCCCTTGCCCATGCCGACGCTCTCCGTTAACCCCTTGGCCTCCTCGCGGAGCTTGTCCACCTCGTCCTCGGCGCGGTCGGCCGCGTCCCGCAGGTTGCTGATCTCGAGGGCCTGGTCGTCAATCGTGCCGCGCGCGACGTCGAGCTCCTCTTCCAGCTGCCGCAGCCGGTCATCTTCCGAGTCGCGGAGCTGGTCGAGCTCCGCTTCCAGAGCAGCGCGGCGCTCCTTCTCCTCGCGCCACATGGCCTCCATCTCGCGCGACTCGGCATCCCGCTCACGCGCGCGCCCGCCCTTGCTCTCGCGGTCGCGCGCGGCAGCCGTCAGGTCACGGTCCTGCTGCATGAGCAGCTTTTTCGACTTCTTCAGCTCCTTGCTGTAGTTGAGGATCTCAATCTTGAGCTTGACGTTTTCCTTGAGCGCCGACTCGATGTGGTCGGGCGCCATCTGCGCCAGCCGCTCCTTGAGAAAGTGGTTCTCGAGCTGCAGATTAAAATTCTCCTTCTGCAGCGCGTCGACATTCTGCCCATCAGCACTGCTCAAACACGCCCACCCACCTGCTCCTGCTCGCGTAGCGTCATCTGCGTGGGCCCAGTCGCCGCGACGCTGTGCCGCCCGCTGCGCTTGCTCGGGCCGCCAGCGTACGATGCGCGGAGGTCACCCGCACGCCGGTGGCTGACATTGAGCGACAGCTGGCCGAGCACGCCGTCCTCGTCGTCGGACGCGGCGTTGGTGTGCGTGTAGCGCGCGTCGAGGGCGTCCGTGTCGTCGTCCGAGTCGTCCGAGTCCTTGTTGGCCCGGAGGTAGCGCGAGCGCCGGGGCGCACCGCTTTCGTCTGGCAGTGTGCGGCGCGTGCTAGCGGGAGGAGAGAGCGCGAGAAGCGCCGACGGCGGCGGCTGGTTGGACGACGTGAACATTGCGCCCTCCTTGTCCGGTGACGGGATGCGCGGGAGGTCGGGGGCTGGGAGGAGTTGGTCAGCCGCTCTGATCCCCGCCGACTCGTCTGCACTCACGACTGAATCCCTCTCGCAGGCCAGCAGGCCGCTCGTCGTAGTCGCCCTCCTCGGCCGAGTGGAAGCTGGAGCCCAGCGAGCCGAGCGAGATGTCGGGCAAGGTGCGCTGGACGACGGCTGAGCCGTTTGACGACACGTTTGGCGAGTCGAGCACGCCGATGCCTGCCAGCGACGAGAGGGGCTGCATGGTGACTAGCCCTCTGTCGGTGGGTGTGTGGTATGAGTTGTGGAGTAAATGACAGAAGTGCAAGTCGACGCGCACAACCAACACGCGCGCAGGGTGGTTGTTGACATGCAGCCAGCCAGCCCACCCGCCCGGTGTGATGATCCCGCCGCCAACTCAACCGCGCTCCTGCTCAATCGGGAAATTCCTCGCACTTTGTTATCCACCGCGGTCGAGATTTCGGATCGCGGCCAAACTCATCTCTCGCTGCTCTCCACTCCAAGGCCACAATGGCGCCCGCAACACAACAGCCGTCCCCGTTCGACCCCGGCGCGCCGCTGTTCGTGGCCAAGGCCTCCGTGTCGACCGGTACGTAGGCTAAACGTGCCCGCTAACGCGCAGCCGCGATGGGCGCCTTCACCGGCGCGTGCATCGGCGTCGTGCAGCGCCAGAACCCGTTCCTCCTCGGCGCCAACATGGCCGTCAACAGCGGCATCGGCGGCCTCGCGTTCTTCGCTACGCGCGAGTATGTAGTCTCGCCGGCGCTCCTCGCTGTCGGTGCCACGCCGGGCCACGTCCGCCGACTCGCCGCGCTGGAGGACGAGCGCCGCGGGGTCGTGCCCCCCGCGCCGTCAATCCCCGAGGTGCGCACCGAGCGCCTGCTGGACTCGGGCATTGCAGGCGCGCTTTCTGGCGGCGGGCTGTCGGCCGCGATGCGTGAGTGCTAAACAGTATCTGGAGACAGCACTGACAACCAGGCGGACCGAAAACGCTCCTTCCTGCCGCGTTCACGTCGGCGCTCATCGCCACGCTGCTCCAGTTCTCCGTCAACTCTGTGCGCGTGGCGCGGCTGGAAATTCTCGCAAAGCGATTGGAAGACGCCAAGGCGAAGGAAGCGCCGGTGCTGGTGTCCAAGCCGGATGACGCGCCGGCTGAAGAGGCGACACCTCAAGTCCCCATCGTCGCCCTCGTCCCCCCCGCCTTCGACAACCCGTTGAAAGAGGAAGGCGCGCAGCGCGGCGACGCCCCGATCACGTCGCGCATCCTCGGCAAGCTGTCGAGCTTCCTCCCGGTGCGCAAGCTCACCGACGAGGACTACCTCGCAACCCTCGAGCGCAAGCGCGCCGACGTCGACAAGCGGCTGGCCGAGATCGACGCCGAGCAGCTCACAATGTTTGAGCGCGCCCAGAGACACGAGCAGCAGCAGCAGCAGCAGAAGTAAAACACACCCATCAGCAGCATCCTAGCATTCATCACTTCTTCAATTAATCGGACATGGCGGACATGGCGTCCATGCAACCTATCATGCAGAGCCGCCCTAGGGGGCTGTGGTGGGGCCGTCGGGGATGCGGTCGAGCGGGCGGCCGCGCGAGCGGCTGCGCGCACCCAGGCCCTGGCGTTCGGACACGAACTCCTCGTAGCGGGCGGCGACTGGGACGTGTTAGCGCGAGCGTCGACGTTAGCCTACATTCTGGGTGCCAGCGCGACAGGGCGGGGCGGTTCTCGATAATGTCGCCCAGCGCCCACTGGATGCGCGCCTTGTCGAGCTTGGTGTTGGTCTCGTTGTCGGGGCAGATGACGTAGAAGTCGCCGTGCTCGAGCACGTGCTCGAACATGTACTCGACCGTCTGCTCGGCCGTCCACGCGCCGGCGGGCTTGGGCTGCGAGAAGTCACCACGCGCGGTCAAGGGGGTCCACACCCAGCCGGGGCTGCGGGCGTCAGCGGTGGCAGCGAGGCGGCGGCTGGTGGCGGGCGCTCGGGCCCACGCCACAGACTTACACAAAGAGATGGGCGGTGCAGTTTGAGTCGGGCGCATTGCGGAGCTCGTGTGCGACTGGGGGTGTTAGCAGGGGTGTTGGTGGGGCTGTGGCTGTGGCAGGGGTGCGGCGAGGTGGGCCCGCCCGACGCCTTCGCCTCGCTCAGTCTCGCTCGCTCCCCACTCACGCTGCTCGGTGAACACCTTGACGGCCGCCTTGGACACGTTATATCCCGCGTTGCCTGGCGGGGTAGTGATGCCCTGCTTGCTGCCCGTGTTGATGATGACGCTCGCGTTCTCCTGGCGGGCCATGAGGGGCGCGAAGACCTGCGCGACGTTTATCACGCCGGCCATGTTGACGCCGAGGACGGTGGCCCAGTCGGCCTGCAGGTCGGCGAGGTCGCGCGAGAGCGAGAAGGCCGGCGTGGGCCGCACCACGCCCGCATTGTTGAGCAGGATCTGCACCTCGCCGTACAGGTCGAGCACGCGGTCGCGCAGCGCGATCACCTGCGACACCTGCGCCACGTCGGTGCGCGAGCCGACAACGTCGCCCGCCCCCTCGACGCCTTTGACCTCGGCCACGGCGGCGTCGAGGCCGTCCGACACGTCGACGAGCACAATGTTCACCCCCGCCGGCGCGAGGAACTTGGCGGCCGCGAGCCCGATGCCCGAGCTGGGAAGTTAGGAGCGCACACATCGCACGACAAGACCACGTACGCGCCCCCTGTGATGACGGCCACGGCGCCTTTATGGATGATGTTTGTATTGCCCTCCATTGTTGTTGGTGGTGGATGGTGCAGTGTCAAGCAGTGTCATGCGACGTCGGGATCTGATCGTCTGACACGACTGCGCTGCATGATTGCGCTGTTGCTGCTGCTGCTCGGCGCTCGGCCAGCTCCAGCCATGCCACCCCAGCCAGCCAGCCTGCCGCAGCCAGCTCCAGCCAGCTCGCTCCAGCTCCCACAGTCCCATATCAGCAGCAGCGACTAGCTCGTGACCCCACCCCTCCCCCCCTCCCCCCGCTATCTCTCACCCGCGCCCAGCCAATTACAGCAGGCACATTGACGTCACTCGTCTCATGCCTTCACGCTGGCCCCAAATGGCAATTCTGCTAATGGCGGGTAGTCATGACTAACCTGCGCAATATAATCCAACTGGCCATGCATAAACCCCGCACGATCAACTAGATATCACGCAGAAGGCCCTTGCCGCCCCGGCGCTGCAGCGACTCGGCCAGGCCAATCTGCCCGCCCATCTGCTCCTGGTGCTTCATGAACAGCCCAGCAGCCTCGTCACGGTGGTACCGCGACCGCGCCTTCTCGTCGCGCGCCTCCTCCGCCTTCTCCTCGACCGCGCGGCGCGCAAGCTTCTCCGTACGCTCGGCGTTGAGGCTCGTCGCGTTTGCTGTCATGGCGGCCAGGCGAGCCGCGCGGTCGTCCTGAGCCGACGCCGCCGGCTCGGACTTGACGTACGGCTTGCGCTCGGGCGAGGCGCGGCGCGCGGGGCGGTCGTACCGGTCATGGGGCGCGTGCGAGCCATTCGAGTGGCCGTTGGCATGCCCATTAGAGGGGCCAGAGCCGTTGCGATAATCACGCGAGTCGCGCGCGTCGTGCTCGCGCTCGCGCTTGGGCGACGGCCGCCGGTCCGAGTGGCCGTTGCTGCGCCGCTCGTCGCTACGAGAGCTCTCATGCCGCCGGTCCCGGCTGTCGTCGCGTTCTCGCTTTGGCGATCGTGATCGTGGCCTGCGGTCATGGTCGCGGTCGCGGTCATCCCTCCTGCTGTCACGGTCGCCCCTCCTGTCGCGGTCGTCCCTCCTGTCGTAGCCCCGGTCGTCGCGGTCTTCGCGCCGGTAGCCCCGGTCGTCCCGCCGCCTGTCGTCGTAGTCCCTGCCGCGCCGGTCGTCATAGTCGCGCCCACAGTCCCTCCGCTCGTCAGAGTACTCGGACCGCGGCGACCGGTCGTAGTCGCCGCGCCTCTCGCGCCGCTCGTGCCGCTCCTTCCTCCGCTCCTCCTTCTCGGCGCGTCGTCTCGCCCTCCGCTCCTCCTTGTCGTCGCCGCCCTCGCGCTCCTTCTTGGCCGCTTTGAGCTGCCGCCGAATGTCGGGGCGGTTCATCAGCGCCGCGATCGCAGCCTGCTCGGCCTTCTTCATGGCCAGCACCGGGTCCTCGCGGATCTTGGCGGCCGTGTCGCGGGCTGTGTTGGCGTTCTGGACAGCGACAAAGTCGCGGTGCGAGGCGCCAACCTGCGATGTCAGTACAACCCTGGAGCACATGTCACTTCACTTACATTCTTGTCCCCGGCAGCGAGCACCTCGTCGACACGCTTCTTGCCGAGCAGATAATCCTCGAGTTCGCGCTCGCTCAACCGCCCGCCCATCGCGCCGTCCTCGGCCGACGGCGCAGCGTACATCCAGTCAAGCTTCTCGACGCGCTTCTTGCCTGTCGCTGCTTCCTGCATGCGCTGCAGCTCGGCGAGCTGGCGCTCCTCCTCGCGCTCCTTGCGCAGCTGCTGCAGCGCCTTCTTCTCCTCGTTGGCTTCCTTCTGGGCCTTCCACACACGCTCCTGGTTGACCAGGAGGGCGGGATGCCACGACTTCTTCATGTTCAGGTCGCCGCCACCCATTTTGCTGATGTCGTGTGTGTCGGGTTGGCGAGAGAAAGGGTTGGGATGAGTGGATGACTGAGTTGGAGGTGCCGAAAACGACGTCGACGACGTTGGGTGGCAAGAGTCTTTTGACATGTGGAGATTTGCTTCCGTCTCACACAAGGGTGGCATTAGAGTGCGTACTACAACTTGGCCTCCTTCTCATCTTCGCCCACGATCTCCTCGTCGAGCCAGCGCGCAATCTGCGACCAGTAGTCGGGGGCAAGATACGTGTCGTTGTGCGTGCCTTCAAACTCGCGCCAGCGGTGCTTGCCGTCACCACGGAGCTTGCGCAGCGCGATCATCTGGGGCTGTGGCACGAGCTGGTCCTGCTTGCCCGACAGGAATAGGACAGGCGTGGCCTTCGGGATCAGGGGAAGAGTCTTGCTGGCATCCCATGGGTCGCTGAGAAGCAGGCCCACGACCGGCCTTGGGATTACAGGCATGACGTGTGGCACGAGGCTGGTGAGGGAGAGGAAGGTGTTCTCGACAATGACGCCAGAGACCATGTCGGGGAAGGCGGCGGCGGTGTCGATGCAGACTGCACCGCCGATCGACTGGCCGTACAGCTGCAGGCGTTAGCTAGGCGACAGGTCTGGAACGGGGACAGCTGGACGCACCACAAACTTTGTGTCTTTCAGGAGGGGGTGCTGCGAGAGGAACTCCATGGCGGCCTGTAGTTGGGTCAGCTGAGACGAGGTTGGATCAGCTTACACCAGCATCAATCCTAATTCCTGATATGGTCAGACTGAAAGACGAACGAAATGCGGCCCGTGCCAACTCACCAGGCTCGGACGGCGTGCCTTCGGACAATCCGTATCTACACGGGTCAGCCTCTCTGCCAAACCCCACCCTCACCCTCGGTAGCTCAACATGAACACATTGCAGTTGAGTTCGGAGACGAACTTGCGTGCAAGGGGGATGCGGTGGCCGACATTACCTGACTATCAGCTGTGAAGAGGTCGTTCGCGCAACTCACCAGCATTGGCGTGGAACATGACGATCGTTGGACGCGACTTGACATACTGAGCTCGGTCAGCTTGCCCCCCACCTTCATCTCACCTCGATCGCGTCCTCGGTGTCCTTGATCTCGTCCCACGCCGCATTCTCCCCCTTGCCGAGGTCGCGCATCTGCGCGGCCGAGAGCCCGCGCAGCGTCTCGAGGGGCACGACGCGCCGGCGCGCGGGGATGACATACGCCTTGATGCGCACATTGTCTGGCGTGGTGATCGTCACGTCCTCGTATGGCAGGCCGGCATCCGTCGGGCGGGGCACGTCTGGCGTCAGCTCTTCTCAGCAACAGCAGGACGCACGGGTGCGCGAGCCCTCGGGGAAGTCGGCCGGGTAGATGAGCCGCCGCTGGAACACCCAGAGCGCGCCGGCCAGGACGACGGGGATGGACAGGCTCAGGCCGAGCGTGTACTGGGTGTCAGCAGGCTCTGGAGACGCACGCACCTTGCCTATTGTGTAGAGCGTGTTTGTCGAGACCATTTCGATGTGGGGAGTGCAGTGGAGGGACGGAGCGGGTGACGACCATGACGCCGGCCGACCCAGCCTCCACTGACGGTTGGCCTCCACCGTGTTACCCATCGAGATTGGTTAACCATTAGGCTAACGGATCGACGCTATTAGACAGCGGAGCGTGAATTTAGTATTTCCCAACAAGTCTGTCAAGTTTCTATTACGTAACTGTGAATTTCGACACTCAACTCTCGAGATCAATCTCAGCCTCCTCAACCTCCATCAGCCATCAGTGCATCCCTATTCTACTCTTCTACTCTAATCACCCACCCTCACAATGTCCTCCACCCTCGTTTTTCCAGGCTCCGAGATCCCCATCCCGTCCTCCTCAAAAGCCGTGACCTTCGGCCCAGGCATCGCCGCCTCGTCGTCCCGCGCCAACCCCGACGAGCCAGGAGAGCCGCGCTTCGTCGCGACCCGCGCGGGCCTGCTCACTTCCGCCAAGGCGAAGGACAGGTCCGAGAACTTCTGGGTCGAGGGTGTGTCGAAGCGCTACATCCCTGCGCAGCGCGACCTCGTGCTCGGGACCATTGTTGCCCGCCACGCTGAGGGATACCGCGTCGACCTGGGAAGCGCGCACATGGCTGCGCTGGACGCGCTGGCCTTCGAGGGCGCTACGAAGAGGAGCAAGCCGAATCTCAAGGTGGGTGAGGAGCTGAAGTGATGGGGAGATGGGTGGCGGGGCGGAGCGTGGTGTTGAAAGACAGCGAGCGCTAACGCACGCCCCAGGTCGGAACACTGGTCTACGCCCGTGTGTCCCTCGCCCACCGCGACATGGAGCCTGAGATCGAGTGTGTCGACCCCGCGACTGGAAAGGCAGAGGGCTTTGGCGAGCTCAAGGACGGGCTGGTGGTCGAGGCGTCGCTGCAGCTGTGTCGTCAGTGAGTGGTCCCAGTCGTCGCAATTGCTGATCCCAGACTCCTGAGCCCAAAGCACCCCCTCCTCCCAATGCTCGCCGCGCGTATCCCCTTCGAAACGGCTATCGGGCTGAACGGGCGGGTGTGGTTCAAGACAGCAGAGATCGGGCAGACCATCGCGCTGCGCCGCATCATCATGGCCGTGGACGCTGGCGAGATTGGCACGGACAAGGCGGACATTGACCGTGCGCTGAGCGACTACCTTGCATAGACGGCGGTGCGGCCGCACACTGTACAACACTAGCTATACTGTAGATCTGCATGAGGCACGCTGCGTCCCGGCGCATCATCCCTAGCCCAGGCCGCCTCACTTGAAACTCGTGTGGCGCACGCACATCCTGCTCGTTGTCGTAGCCGCACCCCATCTCCTTGATCCTTGATCGACTGTGGATCGTCCTGCAAGACTACGCTGTTCTCGATCCGCTGCCCGGCGGTTCAGTCCGCCCATGAGCGCTTGACAAGCTTGCGTGTGGCAAGCGACCTCGCTTCGCCGGTTTCCAATTGCATCGCTAGCCGTCACATCATGGTGAATCCCCTTGTAGTGCTCTACTGAGTCTCTGACGTCTGAGATTCTTGCGGCACGCTGTGGAGTGCGCCGATGCCTGGCGGTAGCGTCGGCGCTGGACCTTGTGTCGGTGGCTGGAGGATGTGGCCAAGCCTCGGTTGTTGTCAACAACAGGTCTGAATAGATCCAAGCAAATGCATTTGGAAGGATGGGTGCGGTGGGAAATAGCGGGGGTAAAAAGTGTAATTGAGGGAATCCGGATGCGGTGGAGACTTGGCCGGTTATGGGCACCAAAGTACGACGTCATTGACGGATCGAGTGCAACGCGGCGTGACGGGCGACGGCGGCGTGGATGGTGGAAATGATACTCCATCCCTCCACACTGTCTGTCACCTTTGCGTCCATCCACACCCATCTTGTGCCATCGTCCACGCATCGGGGAGCAGCGACAAGCACCCTTGGCGCATTCAGCGGAGCCCACTCTGGTCACCCGCAAGCCCGGGGGACAAGGGTATATAGCAACGCTCGCTCGACGCCCATCCATCTCCCCCCCATCGCCCATTTCTCATCTTCCCGCTTCCACCACCCAAAGTACACACCACACCTTAGTACACCACACTCGCACCTACCAGCGACAAACACCCAGCACACTGGCACCATGTCGCTGCTATGGGCCGCCACCAAGTGGCTCATTAGTTACATACTCGTCGGCACCAGCTTCATCATCGTCACCGGCCTCATCGCATTTGGTGAGTTGGCGCCGTGTTCACGACACCTTCCCCGCCACAGGGGCGAGCGACGAGCAACCCTCGCCCCGTCTTCTCGCCTCGCACCGCAACGCCGTGCCGCCCGCTAACACACACAGGCATCTTGTTCCAGTTCGCGTCATCGCCGATCGGCGATTCAGATCCGCACAAGGCTGTCAAGCACGAGCTCGCCAACGAAAAGACCGGCCTTGAAGACTCGGGCAAGGTGGTGTTCGAAGGCAACTTCACCGTACGCCGCCAGTTCGAGCCGCTTCCCGATTCAAACACCAACCCGCTCACCCCGCCTCCACCTCTTCCGAATGGCGCCCCCAAGCGCAGCAACTACGCGACAGTGGCGACAGCGCTCCGAGTCGCGTCCAACTACGCGCAAGGCAAGAAGGAGACGCCCAAGGACATGTTCTGGATCGTCATCAAGGGCAACATCCTCTACATCTACGATATTGAGACAAAGTCATCGTGTCTTGTCGCCCTCGACATTTCCAGGTTCGACGTGGCGATGGAGGACAAGGACGGAGCGTTCACCGGCATCGAAGGCAAGATGTTCGCCAAGCGCCACTCGCTCGTTATGCGCCGCGCCCCGGACGATCACCTTAGAAAGCACGAGCGCCGGGGACTTGCCGTTGTCACCAGTGACATGGCTGATCTGAAAGATGGGGGAGAGGGTGACAACGAGACGATGCCCTGGTTCTTCTTCTCTCCGGCCAACACTATGTAAGTCGTCTTACCGCGCACGCCTTATTCCCCGCTGACCCTGTAGCACGGAGGACTTCTACCTTACCCTCCTCAAGCGCAACCACACGCAGCCGTCCAACTCGGATGTGTTCTCGTTCGACAGCATGAAGTGGCTGGCTGAAGACATCAACCGCCGCGAAGACGTCGGAGGCGGTGGCTTGTTGTGGCTCAATGCCATCCTCGGTCGCATGTTCCTGGGCGTCTGCCACACGGAGCTCGTCGAGGAGTTCATCAAGATGAAGATCAACAAGAAGCTCGCCCTTATCCCAAACATCCCGTACCTTGGCACCGTCGTGACCAGTGAAGTCATCCTTGGAGACGTTCCACCGATTATCACCAACCCAAAGCTCAAGGAGCTCAAGCCCGATGGCACTGTTGTCTTCAACGCCCACTTCGAGTACAGGCAGCGAGAGAACAGTGACACTTCCGGCATTTTCCTCACCATCGAGTCTACGGGGTCGATGAAGGTCAAGTGCTCCGCGAGAATCAAGACCCTCAAAGGCGATGTGCAAATCATGGTTAAGCCGCCACCTAGCGACCGTGTTTGGTGGGGATTCGCATCGATGCCCGAAACCGACATGACTCTTGAGCCCGTGTTGATGGCCAGATCGCTCACTTGGAAAAGGTTGGGTGACTTGCTCGAAAAACAGCTCCGTGATGCCATGGCCGACGCCATCGTACTTCCCAACATGGACGACATCCCCTTCTTCGACACGACTTCCCTTTCGATCCGTGGTGGCATCTTCAATGAGGCGGCACGAAAGCCAGAGGAGGACGGAACGGGCTCCGATGAATCGACAAACGGCGCACCCAGCAGCACCTCGGTCAAGTCCAAGTCGGTAAAGAGCTCGAGTGCTTCAACCAAGGACACCCTCGTGTCGCACTCGGACGACGAGTCGACGATCGGGAAGCGTTCGATCCAGCGCAGCGAAACTTTGCCTCTGAACGACGACAAGAGGCCTGCCAAGTCTGCGTCGGCGGTCTCTCGCCTTACGGCACTGTCCGCTTCGCGCCCCGCGTCCGTCCGTTCGGAGACTACAACGCTCGTGGGCGAGGACAAGAAGCAGGCAGTTGACAAGCCCCGCGAGAAGGCGACACCTCGCCGTAGTGCGACGAAGGGCGATGTGCTTGGCCGCAGCCCTACGACTGCCGAAGCTGCTGAGTCGACTTCGAATCTTTCTCAGATCACATTGCCTTCGTACCGGACCACGGCTTCTCAGGACGACGATGCCGCGTCAATCGTCACGACCGACACTGGCTCCAGTCGTGCCACGACTCAAACCCTTCTGGGTGCGGTTCGCGCTCGTGACAAGGCCGCTCTGTCGAGCCAGGTAAACGTCGCCAAGGACAGCGTCAAGAAGTGGAGCATGAACTGGAACAAGAAGAAGGCGGCCAAGGATGGCGATGACGACTCGTCTGTGCCAAATACAAAGGCGGCCCCGTCGTACTTTGCGCCATCGAACGAGGACCGCCCTTCGCGTGCCCACGACGGCCTTTCCCTTCAGGAGCGGCTGAATGCTGCAGCGCAAAAGGCGGCCAGCACGAGCCCTCGCAACAGCCTCACATCGTTGCACCAGCGCAGTACCTCGACCGCCTCGACTGAGCTGTCGTCGTCACCGTCGGCTACTCGCACGACCTTCCCATCGGCGCAGCCGATCCCCGAGCGCACGAATGGCGCGTCAGACTCGACTGCTTCGGCCTCGCCTCCTGCTTACCAGCAGCCACGCGCCCCCTCGATGGTTGTACCTCACGTCCCCAAGCGCCCCGGTGTTGTTACCAGCATTGCGCATGACCCGACCCCTCCTTCGACGCCGTCGTCCAGGCCCAAGGGGAGCCCGCCGGCGCCGTCACTCAAGGCCGCTCACGCCCCGCCCAAGGTCAGCCGCGGCGATTCGGGCCCCGTGCCAACGGCGACCAGCTCCGCTCCGCTCTCACCCAACGAGGCGGGAACGGCCTCGGCTGTGGCTCCCAAACTCACACGTGGCGACTCGGATCCTCTTGCGGCTGGCGAGCACTCTGCAGGCCCCGCGCCAGCGCCCGTGGCATCCCCGGTCACTTCCACAGCCGAGGAGAAGCCCCCGACGGTTACCTCGGACGCGGATTCGATCTAGGCGCTACAGGAGTGCTAGACACGGTTTGAAAATAGAACATTGCCTTGCATATCATTGTTGTAGACTAGCATCCATGCACGCGCTGGGTATCGAATCGGGTGTAATGCAGCTGGCGTGATTGGTTGACAGCTCGGAGGAGGTGGAGCGTTTGTGTCAGCAGGAGGCATGTGAGGTGGCTGGCGCTGGTGGTCTGTGCGATAGCGTGGGGACGGATCGTTGTGGGCGTTGGAAGTGGTCAGTCGCACAGTCAGCTCATCAGGTAGCGGTGCACAAATGGGTGCGCGGTTAATTGTCACACAGTGTGGCGCAGTTGGCTAGTTGGTCGCAGCAGCTGCGGCCGGCTGGCGCTGGCGCTTGTCGGCACGCCCGGCGCATCGCCTTGCATCATCGGCCGGGGGTGCCGCGCACGAGCGCTATAAAGGCCAGGGCGGCGACGCGCGACGGCGCATGGCCCCGCATCGCATGGCCCGCGAGCAAGCATGACACCACGCGCCGCGCAGCAGCGTGCAGCAGACGCCGGCGAGCGAGGTGGACGGCGGCGGCGTTCACGACCTGCAGCAGCACCTGCAGCAGTAGCAGCCGGCAGCAGCTCGGCCGCGCGCGCGGCGCGGCGTCTGCAGCCCGAGGGCGTCGCACCGCCTGCGTCATCGGCCCAGCCAGACGTCCCTCAGCTGGCTGCTGCTGCTGCCGCTGCTGCACCAAACTTGGGTCCGCCTCCACCGGCCTCAGCCAGACCCTCTTGCTGCTCTTCTGGCCTCGGCGGCGAACATCAGGACGACGACGACGCAGGCGCAAAGATTCAGACGGGCAGGTCGCGCAACAAGGCTTTGTTATCAATCGCGCCGGGAGCGACAGCGACAGCCGCCAGCAAACACAGCGCCGAGAGCACCACGGAGCGAGCGGCGAGCGCACACCCTCCCCCCTCTCCACCGCCGCCGCCTACACCCACCGCCGCCGCCGACACCACGGCGACACCACACCTCGTCGCGCGCCCGCACCGCACCAACCCGCCGCCCAGCATGTCCTCGTACGCCGGATCGCCCGGGATCGCGAGCACCAACACGTACCAGCTGGTGATAATCAGCGTGATCGCCGCCGCGATCGTCGTCGCGGCCGTCGTGGCGCTGCTGTACCGCCGCCACCGGCACCAGGTGCTGCTGCGCTCGGTGCCCTCTGGCGCGGGGTACATGCTCACCACGACGCAGGCGCCGACGACGACGCGGCGCAAGCGGCGCAAACACCTCGGGCCGGAGCCGATCGTGTGGGACGCGCTGGTGGGAGAGGACGACGACGACGAGTACGAGACCGACGACGACGACGACGGCGAGAGCGACAAGATCAAGATTGAGAAGTACAAGGCGACATGGCTCGACGATCCAGAGCAGTGGCATGTGAGTGGTGCTGGGGGTGGCGCCGGCGGGAGAGGGGACCGGCGGTGGAGGGGGCGAGAGCACACTAACACCACCCCCAGCCCGTGGCCATCACGCTGCCGCCCCACGAGGCGATCGACACGACGACAGGCGCAGGCCTGACCCGCGCGATAGACGAGTACGAGGCCGGCCTGCGCCCCGCCGCCCCGACGCTCGACATGACGCTGCTCATCGCCATGCCCGACCCGTTGCTGCCCACGCCGCCAGACGACGGCGCGTACCCCCTCCTCCGCGTCGGCCCGCACGAGGAGGGCGCGCTCCCCCCGCTCCAGCTGAGCACGACACGCGTCAGCGTCGACTCGGGCTGGGACGTGCTCGACGAGCTCCGCCCGCCCCCGCCGCCGACGCCGCCGCCGCCCGGCGAGGAGGAGAGCCGCGTCCAGCGCGTGCGCGTAGACGGCTTCTCGCGCAACATCCTCCGCCTGCCAAACCTCTAGCTAGATAAGACCCGCATGATATATAAATTGCATTTTGTAGCATGTAGCCCTATGCCAGTCGCATTGTCGTAGAGTGCGCGGGTGTGTGGCCGCTACTGATAGATATGCCGGGTCGATGGACTGACCGGCACCTGCTATGCTCCCCTCCCCTACGCCTCGTCCATGTCGATGAACGACTCGTCGGCCGCCTCGCGCTCCTCGCGCTCCTTCCGGCGGCGCTCAAACGCGTCCGCCTGACGCTGCATCCCTGGGTCTTTCTGCGCCGTCAGCCACACCCCCGCACCCCAACCTACGATGATCAAGTTCGCCGAAATGACCTGGTAGCATCCCGCGACCGGGCAGCGCACCTGCGCCGCGCGGCCCTGGCGCTGCGAACGCGACGCGTTGGCGATCAGCTCCATCACAGCCCCGTACGAGTAATGGTGGCCGCACGAGGTGCTGCCGTCAGCCGTGCCGCGGGTCGCTCCAGCCTACCTCTTCGCCGCGTCCTCGAACACGCGCATCGTAATCGGACACTTGTACGTCTGCGTCTGGCCGCCCACCTCGAACTCGTCGTCCTCGGGGTCGCCATCCTCGCGCTCGAGCCACCGCGTCATCGGAGGGATCGGCTCGCCCTCGTGGTTGACCTCCCAGATGAGGGTACGGAACTCCTTGAAGTGCTCATTGTCCGTGACTGCGTCGTCAGGTGGACAGCAACCGCCACGCCACTCACACTTCTTTCGCAGTGTTAATGTCCCGTACTCTGCCGCCCTCGTCTGCACGCCCCTCTCGTAGAACTTCCACAAGTCATCCTGTCGTCAGCTTCGCAGCACACACGCACCCACCATGCCGCCCGACGTGCGCAGCTCCGTCGTCAGCTCCTCCAATGCCTCCTTGCGCATAATGATGCGCGCAAGTGCGTCGAGGTCCTCTATCAGCCGCTCCTGCAGCTTGTCGATAACCTTAGGTCAGCGGCAGTAACACCCCGCACCCACCTCGTCCCCTGGGCTCGCCGCCTCGTACGCCTGTGCCGTGTCCTTGGCCATCTGGATGCTGTCCTCGCAATGACGTTGGCGCTTGATCAACTCGTCGCCGAGTTTGCGGACCTGGAGTCAGCACAGCCGCTGCCTCCAAAACTTACCTCGGAGATGGCGACAGCGCTCCGGATAGGCACGTCTTTGAACGTCTTGATTGTCCAGTCCTCGCGTGGGTCCCTCTGCTCGCCGACCTCGTCTTCCTCGTCGTTCTCTGCCTCTTGTGGAGGAGCCGGTACGCGGTCATCTTCCTCCTCTGGTGATCTCGCCACTCGCCGGCTTGTTCCCGATCCAGACGCCTCTGCGTTCCTGCTCCTCGCCCCGCGGAGTTGTGCTGTTCGCGACATTGTTGTTGGTCGAGTGAAGAGAGGGTTGGGCGAAAACAAAGCGTCATGCATGTTGTTCAGGATCGATCACGGTGCCGCCGCCCCGCGACGCGCCTATCAGGGAGTCCACGTGGCATTCACGTGACTTTCGCGACGCGTCGCGACAAATGAGTGTGCTGCACACCTCATCTGCTCGTCGCCGCAACCACCAGCCATTGTTGTGTCCTTCTCTTGCCTTTCTCCTCCATCTCCCTTGCCACCAACAACATCTCCTAAAACATCAACAATGGCAAGCCCCCTCACCGCAGGTTTCTGCCAGCTGGTTCACAGCAGCCCAGACACCCCCGAGAACGTCCAACCCGTGCTTCAGGCGCTCTCCGTCAAACGCATCAGCGCGCCAGGCGCCTCAGGCCAAGACCGCTACCGGTGCGTTTGCTGCTCCAACGCGCTGTATTCTATCAGCTAAACCCTCAGCGTGATTCTCTCCGATGGCAGCTACTTTATTCAGTCCATGCTGGCGACCCAGCTCAACAACCTCGTCGAGGACAAGTCTCTCGACAAGAACGTCGTGATCAAGCTCACCAACTTTGTCACCAACTCTGTCCAGAACCGCAAGTGAGTGGCGGGGCATGTCACATTAGCTCACACCCAGGCTTATCATCATTCTCGGCCTTGAAATTGTACCCTGGCAGGGCGACAAGATCGGTAACCCCGCGAGCCTTGACTCGGCACCTGCTGCCGCCGCTCCGGCTCCAGCGCCAGCTGCTGCGGCTCGGGCTCCGGCCCCCGCCCCCAGCCGCGGCACTGCGTCCAACGCGCGCCCTGCGGCCAACGGCCGTGGTGGTGGTGGAAACCGCGACATGGGCCCCATCTTCCCCATCGAGGGCCTCAGCCCCTACCAGAACAAGTACGGATCCTGAAGCAGACATCGTAACTAACCACACCCAGATGGACGATTAAGGCTCGCGTCACTCAGAAATCAGAGATCAAGCACTGGTCCAACCAGCGTGGCGAGGGCAAGCTTTTCAGCGTCACTCTCATGGACGAGACTGGCGAGATTCGCGCCACCGGCTTCAACGAGGCGGTCGACGCGTTCTACAACGTTCTCGAGGAGGGCAAGGTGGGTGTGGCTCACAGTTTGTCGCTAATCCACCAGGTATTCTTCGTCACCCGTGCCAGGATCAACATTGCCAAGAAGCAGTTCAGCAGCGTCAACAACGAGTACGAGATCACGTTTGACAACAACACCGAGATCGAGCCTTGTGACGACGACTCGGTGCCGCAGATCAAGTACAACTTCAAGGGCCTCGGCGACCTCGGCGAGCTCGCCAAGGACGCTGTGACTGGTGGGTTAATTCACATAGGTGCTTGCTAACCCTCAGACGTTATTGGCGTCGTCAAGGACGTCTATGACCTCGGCTCGGTGACTTCCAAGGCTACGCAGAAGCCGTTTGCCAAGCGCGACATCCAGATCGTTGACCAGTCTGGCCAGAGTGTCAGGCTCACGCTCTGGGGCAAGACGGCCGAGTCTTTCCAGGGCACCGACGAGCCTGTTATTGCGTTCAAGGGCGTCAAGGTCAGCGACTTTGGCGGCCGCTCGCTGTCAATGTTCAGCTCGGCGACCATGTCGATCAACCCCGACATCCCTGAGGCGCACTCTCTCCGTGGCTGGTACGACGCCGAGGGCCGTGGCAAGTCGTTCCAGCAGTACACGAACGCCATGTCCGGTGGCGGTGGGGCGGCGGCTCCTCGCCCTGACGAGATCAAGACCATTGGCCAGGCCAAGGACGAGCAGCTCGGCATGAGCGACAAGACCGACTACTTTACAACGACGGCCACCATCATGTTCATTAAGCAGGAAACCTTCTCATACCCCGCGTGCGCCAACCCCGACGGCTGCAACAAGAAGGTCATCGACGAGGGATCAGGCTGGCGCTGCGAGAAGTGCGACAGGTCGTGGGAGGCGCCGATCCACCGCTACATCTTATCCATGAACGTCATGGACTACACTGGCTCGTTCTGGATCACGGCGTTCAACGAGGTCGCCGAACTGATCCTGGGCGTGTCGGCCAACGAGCTCATGAGGCTAAAGGAGGAGGGCGACTCGTCGTTTGAACGCCACTTTTTCAAGGCGACAAGCATCGAGTGGACGCTGCAGATGATGGCCAAGCAGGACAGCTTCAACGTGGGTACGCATGCGTGGCACCGTATCGCTAACCCGCCAGGACCAGGTCCGTGTGCGCTACCAGGCTCGCCGCGCCAGCCCGGTCGACTACGCCGCCGACAGCCGGCACCTGATTGAGAAGATCAATGCGCTCGCCGTGTAAGCTGGCGGCTCAAAAGATAGACATCTGTCGTGTGCTGTGGAGTGAGGCGCTGTAGGATTGCCGTGTGTGTTGGCGAATTGCGATCGCGTCCCTCAATGTTAGTGGAGAGCCAGGCCGCTCCTCGCCTCTGTACTTCTGTTCAAACATGCAAGATACCATGAACGTGCTAGCGAAGGCGAAAGGGTAGAGGTACAGAACGGGTAACGTAGCGGTACATGAGCGGCAGGGCGCCGGCGGCGGGCGCCGGCAGCAGGCGACAGGGGAATGAGTCGTGAACAGGTGTTGTTGGTGTCGAGAAGCCAGTAGCCTACGAGATGGCCCTCCAGCGGTCCATTTGCTCGGTGAGGGCGCGGACGGCATGGTCCTGGACTTGGCCGGTGACGCGCTTCTTCTCGGCGGCGCCGAGGCCGCCCTGGGCAAGCTCGTCGTGGATGCGGCCGGGGGACAGATTGAGCGGGTTGAATGTGAGTGTGCGGCCGTCGCTGAGGGGGATGGACACGAGGCGCTCGTCGCCTTCGGTGGCGGGCATGGGCGCCGCGCCGCCGCCGCCCAGGCTCTGGCGGAAGATGAGGCTCGGGGCGCGCTTGGGGCGCGAGCGGGACGAGGCCGACGGCTTGCTGCGCGGCGAGCCGGGGCGTAATGACGCGGTGGCGAGGGCACGGCGCTCCATCTTCGCGGGGTCGGGGAGCTCGTCGTCGTCATCGTCTTCGTCCTCGTCTTCGTCGCTTTCGCCGCTCGCGCCCGACACCTCGTCGAGCGCCACGACGCCGGCTAAATCAACGGGCGAGCCGTTCTGCGAGAAGAACGACTCGTTGCGCTTCGGCGCACGCGGGAACTTGGGCGTCTTGGGCAGCAGAGGGTTGAACTCGTAGTCCTGCGGAATGGTCTGGCTGTCAGCCAGCTTGCTCCGCTGCTGTGGGCTCACGCTCATGCTCGTCGACTTGGGCAGCGGCGACGCGGCAGGCAGCTTGCGCTTGCTCTTGGACACGCGCTTGCCCGCCGGCGCTGGCGTGCCGGCCGGTAAGGCGGGTAACGGTTTTGTGCGTGCTGGAGTGGGGTGGGGTGTGAGCTCGCAGGGCGCGGCGCGGCGGCAGGGGGCCGAGCCGAGCCCACTCACCATTCTTGCGCGCGTTCTCGTGCGGTGACTGGACCTCGCGCTTGCTGTGCCGGGGTCAGCGTCAGCGCGGGGGCCGCGCTCCCCGCCCACACCCACCGCTTGCCCTCGACCGCGGCGGCCACGAGCTCTGCGTGATCCTTGTCCGGGTGTGCGCGCTCAAACTTCTGCTCGGCGAGCGCGCGGCTCGTCTCGGCAAAGTTGCCGCGCCAGACGAGCTCGAGCTCGCCGAGGGTCATGGAGCGCATCGCGCGCGGGATCTTGAAGATTTCCGCGTCGACGAGGGCTAAAAAGCCGCCGAGTGCCGAGTCGAGCTGGTTGCGCATGTCGTTTGTGCGGTGGGACACTGGGGGCGGCGTCAGCGGGCTCGCAGGTTGACGCACCCTCGAGGTCAAAGTTGTCCAGGAGCGCCTGCATGCTCGCGCCAGAGTGCGCCTTGCGCTTCGGCGTCACGGCCGGCAGCGGGGTCGCGAGCGCTACGGGACGCCGGGCCTTGGTCGTCATTCTGGGCGGTGGGTAAGGTGGTGATGGAGGGTTGTGACTGACGGCCTGATGGTCTTGTTGTTTAGCTGTGGTGGCTTGGTGGAATAGCAGTCGCGTCGGGACCAAAACCAGTGTGTTACGTAACTCGCCCAACAAACACTGTGGCGAAGGTAGATAGGCCACCACGATGCCGCTCCTCCAGCTCAGTTCATGCGTGCATGCAGCATGCAGTATAAAGTCTCGTCGTGGAGGCACAGAAGCTGACCACCTGACACTTCGTACTGCTTGCGCTTTCACGCCGTGCCAGCCAGGCCCACTCGCCCGCCTGCACCGCCAAACCCATTGCGTCCTACTGTACACTGCATCTACTAGTCTATTACAATGTGACCTGCGCAAAGCTCGCGTACAGCTCCTTGCGCACAGCAAAGTACGTCTTGCTGATAGAGCCCTCGATGATGACCTGGCCCTCGGCAAGCTTGCGCACAGCCACAATCTGGCTGCTACCCTCCTTCTTCGCCTCAGACTTGGCGATGCCCTCACCGCATACCAGCACACCCTCGCCCGCGAACTCGGCGGGGATCGACTGCTCGCCTAGTCGTCGCTTGAGGTCCACGAGGCGGAGGTCACCGATGAACAGCGATGATGGGAGGGGCGCAGCCTTGGAGCCGGCCCGCTTGGCCACCGCCTTGGCCTCTGATGGCACCTCGGCCACGGGGTCTGGCTGTACCTCCTGCGCCGCCTCAGGCTCCTCCACCTTGACCTCCGCCACCTCCGCCATCTCGACCTCACCCTCAGGCGCATCGCCTTCAGGCTTTTCTTCACCCCCCTCGGCCTCACCACCGGTTTCCTCCACCTTCGCGGCCACTTGCACGTCCTCCTCGGCCTTGACCTCAGGCTGCGCAGGCGCCAGCTGAACGAACGGCGCCTCCAGGAGCGGCACGGTCGACCCAGACGCGTACGCCAGCTTGCCGTCCACCATGGCAACGTCGTAGCCCTCAAACTTGGACCACTTGCCGTTCAGCAAGACTGAGATGCTGTCTCCAAGCTGGAGCGAGTAGCTTTGCACATGTTCACCGATGCGAAGAGTCTCGTTGAGGCCGGGGTGGAAGACATCGTCGGTGATGGAGGCTGATGACTTGAAAAAGTCGAGGAGCGCCTGTGTCGACTTGGCATCCGACTTGACAACAACGAGTTTTCGGGGCTGAAGCTTCGCAATGATCGTCTTGGTGGCCTGGCCGTCCATGAGGCCGTCCATGTCCACAAACTCGATAGAGGCCTGCAGGTCGATGGTGACCTCCTCGCTGACAAACTTTGACGGTGGTTCCTGAACTTCAAGCTGCAGTGGTCAGACGTGTACTGAATACCTCCACTTACAGCCTTCTCCTCGTCCTCAAGTTTTCTTCGCTTGGCTTCGCGAACCTCCTCCGTCTCACCCTCCTCCTCAATCTCGCGGCCCTTGCGGACCCACTGGCCAATGTCCAAGCCCTCACCATACGAGTCGACATTGCGACCCTTGGCAATGAAAGGAAACATACGGAAACGCGCCATCTCGCCGGCTGCCGTGTTACGTCCAGTGCGCATCTGCTGGCCCTTGACGAAAATGTCGAAACTCATCGTGCGGGCGTCCTCGCTGTCACCAGCAAAGGCGTTGGCGCCCTCGGTGCGGGTGAGGACGATTCCACCAGCCGCATCGTCCTCTTCGCCTTCAGACTCCGAGTCGGACTCGAGGTCATCTGCTTCAAGCATGCGATGCGAGCGGTCCAGTGCGGCCTTCTGTGCCGCCTCACGCTCCTTCTTGAGCCGCTCCTCCTCCTCGTAGGCCTCGAGCTCGGCTCCTGACAGAGGCACCTTGGAGTCCATCTATGAGAAGTCAGCCACGGCCTTGCTTACGAAAACTCACTCCTAGGGCAAGTGGCCCGCTCAGGTTCTTGATGCTTCCGATACCACCATGGCCCCACTTCGCGGCATCGGCTTGCTCCTGCTCCCAGCGGTCGAACAAGTCGCGGGCGAGCGTCTGATCTTCTCCGCGGTTGGTCAAGAGCAAGAGGTTTCCAGGCTTGCTGGCCATCTCAGTGAATAGCGTTCGCGAGGGTCCATGAGACATCGTGGGTGGGATGGCAAGGACGACCTTTGGCCTGTCACCTGGGAATGCCTCGCGGAGCTCGGCCGGAGAAGAGAAGAACTTGACGTGGCTGATATCGGTTAGCCGCATCCAGCGCAGCGAAACTCACGAAAAGTCGAGGACTCCATACTCAGATCCCATGTTCATCAGCTGGCGACGATTCCTCTTGCCGCCCCGCTTGGACGCAACAACATCGACACCGCCAGTCTCCCTGACGGCGGTGCCCATCCATTCGACCAAGGAACGAGCGAACGAAACCATGTCCTGGTATGTCCGGCTGACCACGCATAGTGGGAAGTTCCAAGGAGTCATGGGCTGTCCTGGCTTCCTGGATGCTGGATTCAACTTGAAAGCCCAGTGCTGGTCTAGGAGAACGAGCAGCTCAAGCAATCGGGGAGAGGGGTCGCATGGGAGGAGAACCGAGTGGCCAGACTCGAGCGTGTAGGAGACCTGATTCAAGATGGCTGCTCGGCGGTCCTTGAGCTTGGGACTGACCACAAGCGTACGGTCTCCCTCCACGATTAGAAGGTCTGGACGGCCAATGTCCTCGGCATAGTCGTTCAGTCCTCCCTGTCCGGACACCATGCCGTCGAGGTGGAGATCCTTTGTGTGGTTCATGCCCACCGCATAGAGCACAGTACCCGATGTTGGAGAACGGATCTTAAAGAGCGTACCACCGAGAACATGACCCGAAGGGAAAGGCGTCAGAAGCAAGTGTGAGATGTCGCCTTGATAGTTAGCATCAGCAATGCCGACGTCACTCACCTCCAAGATGCAGCGGCTGGTTGTAACGCGTCGCCTTGATCCAGTCGAATGCTTCGTGGATCTCATCTTTGGTTGGAACAAACGGGCCGCGTAGGGGCTTCTTGCCCTTTGACGAGGCGCCATCCTCCCCTTCGACCTCGGCAGCCTCCTCCTCGGCTTCCGGAACGGGGCACTCTGCTCGCCAGCTCTCGGCATCGGCGAGCGTGACCACACGTCCCATCTCCACCGTGGGCTGTGTCGCGTACACAGGGCACTTGAGACCCCAGTGCGCGCGTGCGTAGGCATAGAGGCCGAGGTAGCTCGCAGGCGAGTGCGACAAGAGGACAAGCGACAGCGTTGGCGCCAGCCTGAGGATGTCAGCGCCGCGCCGAAAGTGCACGCCGCACTACCCACTCTCTAATCTTGTTCTCGTACTCCCAGTTGCCCGACTCTTTGCTGGCGCGATAGTCTCGCTGGCCCATGTCGAGGAGGATCCGGGCATTGTCGAGTTCGAGAAAGTAGGACACGGGCTCTGAGCTCGACGCCGAGGAGGCGGAAGCCGACAGGGGTGTGAGGGTGATCATGACCGGATCTGCTCTTCAGCGTCGGGTGTGAAGAGGATACCGGTCAGAGGTGATGCGAGTTGGTGTTGGTGTTGTCTGTCTTGCCTTTGAGCGAGGAAGGTGCTCTAAGTGACCGTACTCTGGAGATTGAGTGACTACGGTGGTGGCGAGCGGAGTCTGATCTGCCTCGTGGTAATGCTCCCGTCGCTAGTCGCTGGCTGCTGCTGCTTCTTCTTCCGCCGGCCCTTGTTGTGCTGCCCGCCGCCGTGCCCTTTGTACGTACCAGGTACCCACCCACCCAGATGGCCCTTCTGTCACCTGCCGTGCCCGCGCCGGCCTGAGCTTTGTTCGCTTGGACCTGACCGGCAAGGTGGAGTGAGTGTAGGGTAGTAAAGCGATCGATGAGCGCTGGCTGGCTGGTGGGTAGCTAGCTAGCTAGCTGGCTTGCCGCACAACCTCTTTGGCCGTCACGCTCGACTTGCATGCAGGACTCGTAGCTTGCGCGCGCGCACTGGGCACCCACCCTGTTGTTGTCTATCTCTCTGTCCAAGAGAACAAGGCGCTCTTTGCATAAAAGCAGATCTGTCCTTTGCCTCATCCAACCACCACCTGGGTTCTATTACTGCCAAGTAGTCCCAAGCCAGCCAGCCAGCCAGCCAGCCAGCCAGGTGGTCCGCAGCCCGGCCCTCCTCGTATCCGCACTTCAGCGAGCGGCTCGTCTGTTCAGCCTTTAAACCTCGTCCTCAACTCTACACACCCACACGCACGACACACACACGACACATTGCATACGCAACACGCATCACGCCCCATACACGCACCACGCATCTCGCGCCGCCAGCCCTGGCCTTTCAACACAAAACCGGACGCGCCGCGCCCGGCACACACAAAAGCCAGTCTCGACGTCGTCACCACCTGGCACAACCCCGCACACGAACAAACCACCCCCACCCCCACCACCGCAGAGGCAACACGCAGCTCATGGCTCACCTGTCGAGCTCTTGATACCCCTTCCTCTTCGCCGCATACACTCACACACTCTCAACGACAACAAAGCAACACGCCCCCATCCCCCACGTCACGTCCCGCCGGTCCCGACTTTTTGAGACACGAGGCAAGCTGCAATGTCCAGCCCGCCAGCGCACTATGCGGGACCGTCACCCAACGCAGAAATTCGCTCGCAGGCCATCGCAAAGCTCAAACGCGCAGCTTCCCTCCCCCGTACGCCAGATGGACGGCGACAGGCCGAACCTAAGAACGGCTCCGCAGTGCCCATTGTGACGGCGCCAACCGTGGCTGTCGTGGCAGACGTCCCTGGCGGCGCGGATGATTCCACCCCCTCGCCGAGCCGGCTACTCAACGACTATGGCGACGAGGAGCTCCTCTCGCCCTCACCAGGCGGCAACTTCCCAGTGGGCGTGTCGATGCAGCGTTCAGCCTCCGCATCGTCGTCATACCACATCCCGACTCCGCCATACGCATATGGATCAGCTACAGCATCGCCATTCTACACGGCCCAGCCTTCACCTGTCCAGCCTGGCACCGACTGGGCAGCATATCAGCTGGCCCAGTCGTATCTGCCGTCCATCAGTCCCGCCGCGCCTCCCAGCTCGTTCCCAGCTCACCTCACGACCCCGACTGGTGCCGGTCGCAACACGCCTAGCCCCCTGCCTTCCCTCGGAGATCTGCGCAACCTTTCGCGATCAAATTCGGCTGCCGCACGCGCAAAGGCGATGGACAAGCTGACAGGAGGCAAGAGCTCGATCACGCCTACAAGAAGTACAAACGTCGGTACACCGCTGTCTTCTGATGAGGATGTCACCTTAGGAGAGCCCGGACCAGCACGCTCACTCTTCCGGTCGGGCACCATTGGAGTTCCCCGCATGTTTGGCCTCCCCAATGATCAACCCGCAACTGTCGACGACGCGGTTGTGCCCTCTGCACCGATCCCCGATACAGCCTTCGATGTGCCCCGTCCGCGTCTTCAGCGCAGCTTTACTGTGTCTTCCTCCAATATGGGCGAGGAACGACGAAGCGCTGTTGGACGGCGAATGGTCGAGCGTCTCGCCGAGCGTCGCCAGGCCCGTCAGAAGGAAGAAGCAGAAGTCCGCAACCTCTGGGTCGAGCGCCGTCGCACAAGGGGCCTCTCCACCAAGATTGTCGATAACACCTACGCCTGGGATTCGAATGGGTCACCCGGCCCCGAGTTGACGCCCCCTCCAGAGATGCCTGCGGCACCCACGCCGCCCAGGCAACTTCTGGGTCATGACCTCCTGGCCGTTCCTGACCGCACACCTTCTCGCAGCACCGAGCGCTCTGATGGCGAAGCTTTCGAGTACGAGTCGCAACTCGGTCGCAGTCTGTCGGGTCGTGCTGCCCGTGACAACACTGCCGAGGCCAGTCCCGACGTTACGTTACCTAGCACGGTGCCAGAGGATGGTTTGGAACTAAACCGCACGGGATCCATCGCGAGACAACAACAATCTGGCCCTTTCTCGACGCCGGATAACACCCAACTGCGCCCTCCTGCGCCGCCGTTTGCCACGCAAACTCGCCACAAGACTCAAGAGTCGACCTCGTCTGGCTCGACAGTCATGGCACGCGAGTCCGTCCTGAGTGACGCCACTTCGACGGGCAGTAACTTGCATTCGAGGAACCCCAGCCATGGGGCCGTTCCGCAGGATCCATTTGGTGGTCCACCTCAACAGTGGCAAGAGAATGGCAGTCACGACCACCTCACCCCAGAGAGGCTGCGAGGTGGGTTAACCTTCACGTGGGCATGTGCTGACAATCTAGCTACGACGCCCTCTCGAGAGGGCACGCCGCTCACTCAAGTGTACAAGCAATACGCCTCGCATCACGACCCGCAGGACAGCAGCCGCGATGTCAGCGAGGACGAGCGACCGCCTGTTTCACCCCACAGGCGGGATGTGAGCACGACATCGTGGGAAGAGGTCGGCGGCGCCGAGGACCGTACAATCCCCGTTGACCCTCGCTATCTTCAAAAGTCGGGAAGCGTGTCTTCCAAGATGCGCGGCGCCTTCACTGCCATTCGCAAGGGTAGCATCAGCCGGGCGAGCAGCCAGGCCACCAGCCCACCGACCAGCCCGCGCGGCTTGCCTCCGACCAGTGGCGCCGGACGACGTCCATCTGACACGTCGACTAGCCACAGTAGAAGCCCCAGTGCTGTGCGCGAATCGGCTCATCACACCGACAGGCATCTCCTGGGCGGAGCGGCGTCACCTAGCCCGGCTGAGGATGCCAACAACCTTCTCATTCAGCATCAGCTGACTAGTGGGCCTGTCAGCTTTCTTCCTCGAGCGACCGCCAATGACCCTCGCATCCACAACTCGAAACTGTCGCCGTTCCCAGGCATTGCCACCTTTGAGCAGAAGGGTCAGCCGGCTCATGACAACCGCCACCTCCAGCCTGTAGAACCTCAGTCGCGCGTCACGTCACCGCAGGGTGCAGAGACAACGCGGAGCGACTCGAAGCGAGGCTGGCTCAGGACATTGGGGGGATCGACGCGTTCTTCGAACGGCAGCGGTTCGCGAACCAGCCAATCTGATGGCTATCACAGTCGCAAGCAGAGTGAGGACAACCGTAATGGCCCAACGCGAATCCTTGGCGAAACTCCAGCGGCCGAGGCTCTTGATCCATTCGTTCACTCCACGCCAAAGGCGGATCGCACAGCGTCCCCGGAGGCCTACCGCTCGGCCGCCCGCGGCCCTCAGGAGGAAACTGGCTCACAATTCTTGACGAACAGACGCCGAGCTCCTCCGCCACCGATCGAGGTGGCGTCGTCGAACGCTGCTACGATCGTTGAGCCGACCGGACACCTGGTCGCCCCTGCTGGCCTATCGCAAACATCCACCGATGTCCTCCACCGCATGGACAACTTGCTTGCGGCGTCGGCCCAAGACCCGAGTCAGGCAAACCTGCTAGATGACCCACCGAGGAAGCTGCTGCTTGCCCAGCAGGTGCTGCAGGTGGTCAATGTTAACGTGAGCTGGCGACGTTGACGTAGTTGCTGACAATTCCAGACTGTCAAGGACCGATACCTGCTGCTCTTCAGCGACATCCTTGTCATTGCCAAGCCGTTGATGCCCTCAGGTCACCCGACTGCCAACTTGGACATGAAGTTTGTCGTCAAGTCGATTGTGAGCTTGGACAAGCTTGTGGTCGGCGGCATCACCGAGGCGGTCACCACCGAACCGCCCCAGCACCCGGCAGTGCAGCAGTTCATCAAGCAGTTTGCAGAGGACCCTGTGCAGGCCGTGCGACAACTCGTGGAGCGTAGCAACCCCAAGGTTGATTCTGCGACACTTGCAAACCTCCTCTTCAAGACGACAGAGCTGGACAAGACGCAGATCGGCAACCTGCTGGCCTCCGACGAGAAGCTGTTGCGAGCGTTCATGGACCGCTTCCACTTTGACGAGGTGCCGATCGACGACGCCCTGCGCATGTTCCTCCTCAGCCTCCGGCTGCCAACTGACATTGCTGCGGCTGAGGCGCTCCTGCGTGGCTTTGCCAAGGGCTACTACAAGGCGAACCAGCACTATGTGACGTATGATGAGGCCCTCGCTGGCGATCTCGTCCTCGCCATTTTGGAACTCAACGACATGCTCTACTCAACCTTCGGTTTCGCCTTTCCCAACCACGCAATCTCCAAGGACACCTTTGTCGCCGCCTTCAAGACCAAGGACACGCGTGGCGTGGTGTCTGAAGCATACCTGGAAGACATCTACACATCGATCCGAGGAAGCAAGTTGGTGCAGGCATTGGCTCCGCATGAGGCATATCTCCGTCGCGAGGTTTCCGTTAGCAAGCCTCAAGTCCCGACGAAGCTTACGTTCGGCGAATGGTCTGAACCCATCTACGTAACGATCCCCAAGCCCGATCCGGCGCTCAAGATCAGGCTCCTGGGCGAAGGCCTTGAGGTCGACCCGCCGGTGCTTGGCTTTGCCTCGTCGCACGAAGAATCCTTCAGGGTCAGGGGTGTGTCGCTTGGCACAAAGTCGCTCCTGTTTGACCGCATTGGCACTACTGCGTAAGTTGCGCGCTACACAGACGAACGCCAGCTGATGTCCACAGCGCATACTACGCCGACATTGGCAACACGAGAACGTTCCACGTGGAGAGGGCATTTATGAGTCACACGTTCCAGGTGTCGTTCCTGTCGCATCTGGGCCTGAAGCGAAAGTACTGCTTCTCGGTTGCGGACGCTGCGACACGCCAACGCTGGGCCAGCATGCTCACTCGGCAAGTGCAGCTTACTGCCGAGGCCAAGCAGGCTGGCGCGGGGAACAGTGTTGCGGCTCGGACACGCCGTGCGGCCGAGACTGTCAGTCTCCACGTCCTGCGCGATGCCCTTATTGCGCCCGAGGACAAGCATGCTGCCCCCAAGCCGACAGGATCTGGCGCCAATACGCCATCTCGCATGGCGCGAGCGGGCAGCGTGAGTATTGCGTATGCGGCCAAGGCGGCCAACGAGGAGGCCGCCCTCGGCCCGTTGCACCCTACCCGCGGGCACCACGGCGACCGCCCGAGCGGTATGGTGGAGGTGCAGACTGGCAAGGAGCTCATCCTTGTTTGTCGGCAGAACAGCCTGCTGCCTGGGGTGCTGGAGCTGTTGCAGAGTGGAACCGAGCCTGGAGGGCAGCGGTACGCACAGCAGCCGCCGTTGCGGTCTGCGGGTCTCAAGGCGATGATGCATGACCGCAGACTGTGAGGGGGGAGGTTATGTTCAATAATGGGTATAAACTGTTGTTTTAATAGGGTAGGAAGCATGATGCAATCATTGTGGATAATGCTACAGGTCTTTGCGCTGTGCGATCTTGGCGGCTCGAGCCTCAGCACTCTTGACCATGCGGACGAGGATGTAGCCCGGGATAGCGAAACCAAGGGTGACAGCCGCTCCGTGGAGGAGGTAGTCGGCGGGGTGGCCCGCCTGGGCGATGTAGTACATTGGCGAGGCCCACGGCGAGAGGTTGAGGAAGAGCACGGCGCAGGTGATGGCCGGGCGGGTGACATCGACGCCGCGGCGGGCAAAGAGGGCCGCCGCGGCGGCGATACACACGGCGCTGAACGCGCCCTCAAGGAGCCACGAGTAGGTGAGGTACCGGCCCCACCACCCCCAACCGTAGTGCGCAACGGAGTGGGGGTAGGCTGCGAGGTCGGCGTTATGGAACGGGAGGTCGCACAGCCAGTGCGCAAAGCTCGCTGCGAAGGCCACGGCGGCCGTGGCGCCGCCGTAGCGCGCATACCAGCCCGCCCAGATGGCCGAGAGAACGAGGGCCATGAGCAGGCTGTGGTCCCAGTCGATGAAGACGAGGTCGAAGAAGAGGAACGGCCCAGCGGCGAGGTTGGGCGCGACGGTGTTGACGCCGATCATGGTCGACAGCCCGTTGACGAGGTCGAGCCATGTCGAGCCGACTATCACTGCTGCGGGCGGAACAGCAGGGAACGCCGCGGCGAGGAGCAGGCCGAGGGCGAGGTGGCCGACGTACATTGTGAGTGCGGGGGATGTTGAGCTGTTGCTGCATGCCGCTCCCCGCAACAAAAGTCCAATCGAGCCAGCCCGACACCTCGCGACCTCCACCGCGGGCCCCGCACTAGCTAGTCGCCGAATTGGCGCGCCATTTGCCTCCGCGCACGGGCGGTAATGGTAATGGCAGATTGATTACAGTCAACCGCCGCGCCGTTTGGGCTTTGTTTAACACTCTTCCTTCCACAGCGCGCGCAGCATGGCCTCCCGGCGGCCCCAAGGCGGCGCCAACAACTCGGTGGGTGGTGCGTAAGGATGCAGCTGACGAAAGATGGCGGCCAAGCGCATCCGCAAGGAGGTGAGTGGGGATTATTTGCTGGCGTCTCGCTCGCCGCTGGCTGCTGTTGTCGCCGCCGCCTTGCCACCACTAACCCACCCCCCCAGATCACCGACCTCGGGCGCGAGAACCTCGGCGACATACGCCTCACACCCAACGAGTCCAACGTGTTCCAGTGGCGTGCGGTGCTCCCCGGCCCCGTGGGCTCGCCATACGAGGGCGGCGTGTTCGAGGTCGACGTGCGCGTGCCGGACGATTACCCGTGGGTTTGGCGGTGGGGAGCGAGCTGACGAGCAGATTCTCGCCCCCGCAGCTCCAGTTCCTCACCAAGGTGTATCACTGCAACATTGCGTCGACGGGTGTGATTTGTGAGTTTGTGGTCGAGGAGCAGGAGCAACGTGCTGACAGCCAGGTCTCGATGTGAGTTTGCGTTTGGCGTGTTCGGCAGGCCTGGCCTCGCCCGGCCGCACCGAACGCACGCACGCACGCTCGCTCGCTCACACCATCGCAGCTCCTCAAAACGGCATGGTCGCCCGCCCTGTCGCTCTACAAGGTCGTTCTGTCCCTTTCGTCGCTCCTCACCGACCCTAACCCGGGCGACCCGCTCGTGCCGGCCATCGCGCAGGAGTACAAGAAAAACCGCAAAAAGCACGACGAGACGGCACGCGAATGGGTCAAGCTGTAAGTTGTTGGAGTGACTACCGCCGAGATGCGCCACGCAGCAGCTCGCCAACTTTGGCTGGCTACCCTGGGCCCGCGCGAGGGGCCGTGCTGATACACGACAGCTACGCGCTGCCCAAGAACGCGGCAGCCGAGTCGGCACCACCACAACCACCACAACCGCCTGCGCGCTCTGCAACGCCGCGCGGACCACGAGGCACCGTGTCGCGCGCCGGTACGAGCTCACGATCAGCGACGCCGCCGCGCGCCATCACGGGCGTGCGCCGCCGCGAGCCGAACGGCGGGTCGGGGCTCAACAACGCCATCGACCTGCTGTCGGATGACGACGACGACATCGAGGTGCTCGGCGAGAGCTCGACGAATGGCAACGCGGCCGAGCAGCCGGCCCGCCGGTCGAAGCGCGCCCGCGTGGCGAGCGATAGTGCTGGCGGAGACGCTGGCGACTCGGGCGAGGTCATCGTTGTTGATGACTAGGGCGGCGGTGCCGTAGGACCGGAGATGAGGTGCGGCGGAGGGCAGAGGCGGAGATCGCTGGAGGCGCAGCCGGAGGAGACACCGAGTATAGTAGAGTGCATACGCGCACACCCACAAGCGACGGCCACGACCACGGCCAGGCCACGTCCACCACCACCATTCCCTATTGTATGACACGACACCACGACCATTGCATGTAGGGTTTTCATTGTGCGGTATTGGTAGAGCAGTTTGCCTAGCAGCACTCGGCGATCTGTCGTCAGCAGGCGACGCCGGCGGCAACTCACGCCGCAGCAGCAGCACTCCTCGAGGGCACAGCAGCAGAGCTAGCGTCAGCGGTGTCTTGTGCACGAACGCGACGTACACACGCGTCGATGATGGCGCAGCACGGGCCGATACCGCCGCGCAGGCGGAGGATCGAGCGCGTGGCGGGCGGCGGCGGCGGCGGGGGGGCGGGCTCCGCGTTGGCCGGCGCTGGGGCGTCAGCTCGCTCACGGACCGAACCTACTCATGGCCTTCTGGGCGCCGGGCTGGGCGACGACGGGGGCAGCGGGGGCGGGCATGCTGGGTGTGGTGGGCGGCGATGGCGATGTGCAGTCCTGTCCATTCCTGCAGCAGTGTGCGTCAGGTCGTCGTTTTAAAGGGCGTGCCGGTGCGACGGTGCGATGCGATCTCCGAGATATTTCGGGACGGCGAGCCTGCGCCTCTGACGTGCGGCTCGGCTGCGGTGGACTGGACCACGACACAGCCGTAACTCGAGTGCATGCACCGCACGCAGGGGTCGGCGCGGGCGGGCAAGCGCAGCGCCGCCGACTCGCCCATCACCATCATGACGCGCCGGCGGCGCACTTTTGTCGCGAGTTTGATCGGTGCGCTCTTTCTGGTGGGGCTATTTTCGGCGCCACGAGGGTGTGCAGATAGAGGGCTGCTGCGTGACGGCCGTTTCGCTGTCTGTCGTGTCGTCGGACGAGTCCGTTCAGATCGGTGTCGGTGTCGGGCCTCGGGGTGTGCTTGGCACGTGGGTGTGCATTGCCGTTGTGCTTGTGCGGGTATTTGCTGCTGCTGCTACGACGGCACGATGCTACTGTAAGTGCGCAGACCGGGCGCCGCCATCTGCAACCCGCAGCGAGGACGCCACCATGTGATTATCGCTATTAGAGTTTCATGGTTTCAGCTTCTGATGTCCTATTCAACCGAGCCACCCCCCGCCGCGCATTATGAAATGCTCATTACCATCACTCACTTACCATCACTTACTCCCCGTCGTCACGTGACGCCCTCGACACCCACACCCGCCGCATGCCGCCCACTGCCACCACCTTGGCAACAACAAGCCCACGTCGCATCACCCACTGCGCGACGAAGTGAAGAGGAGCAGCATCCACCCGGCACCTGCACTCAAACGCACGCCAGCCGCCCAAAACGGGACCCCGAGCCGCGCCGCGAGCCCACGCCCCCCTCACCCCCGCCATGGCCGCCCCCGCCCACCGCCGCGGGTCGACACTGCACGTCGCCGACCCGCAGACGCTCGCGATACAAAAGGACGACGGGACCGTGCTCCGCGCGACGCGCACCGACCTGCTCAACCACACGCCGGCGGCGCACGCGCTCGTCGTCGAGGCCATCGTGCAGGCCCCCTTGCCCGTCCCGCGCACCGTGCCGCGCGTCACGCCAAAGTAGGGGCCGGCCGCCCCCGCCACGACGGCGTGTGACACCTGCACACGACCACACGACCACCCATCCACCGCCGCATCCACCTTGTACACCTTGTACCTGCCTACCTACCGGCCCTGCCGTGTCTTCCGTTGTACACGAGATGTAATATCGTTGTTGGCACTGCCACGGGCGGGTGATGGAGTCAGGGTTGGTGGTTGATAACCCTATCAGCGTGGAGGTCGTGTGCCACTGACGTGGGGGTGCCATCGGGCGTTTATCGGCCCTCGGTTGGCTGCCCGGGCCGCGAGGAGGCGGTAATGGGCTCCGCCGTGCACTACATGGGCACTTGGCGCGATCGATACTGCTATGCATTGTTACCATGTTGGGCGGTGCGTCATGTCGTGGAGGTGGGATGTACAATGGGGCGTGGATGTAGTATACAGGTTTCAGAGGAACAAGCTTAGGGTGATGCCTCGAGGCGCGCTCGGAGGCTGGCGAGTCGGCGCTCGAGATTCTGTGCCAGTTAGTACGGTCGCAGATTTGTATCGCTCACCGATAGACCGTCCTCCAGCGACCGGTGCCACTGTCCGAGCGATGCGAGCCTGTCGCCGCCGTCGCCAACGCCTGGGTCACGAGGCGTGACATACTTGTCAGCAGGCGGAGCTGGCTTGTCCACAGGCGCCGGCGCCGGCTTCTTCGCCGTTGGTGCCGGCTTGCCCGGCGTGTCCCTGCTGCGGCTGCTCGACGCGCCCGAGCTGATCGTGTTCACCGGCCGCTCTCCAAGCGGCGGCATCTCACTCAGCGGCGTGAGGGGGCGCAGCGACTCGCGGCTCGACTGGCTGCGGACCGACGATGCGCGCGAGCGTGGGCGAGGCGGAGCCGGAGCCGGAGGCAGCGAGCGGTTCTCTGCCTGCTCTCTGTCCGCCGCCAGCAGCTTGGCGAGCATCGTGTCGTCACCTAACCGCGATGACCCGCGCGGAGCGCGAGTGTGTACAACCGTCGACTCGTCTTGCTCGCCGCTGCCGAGCTTGGCCAGCACCGCTTCGTCTCGCAGCCGCAACGACCCGCCACGCGATGAAGGCAGCTGCGACCCATCTGACCCACGAGATGAGGTGCGTGAGAGCGGGCGGAACGTCCGCATCGTCGCCGTGAGGGCGGTGACGTCCCGTGACATCGGGGTTGGAGTCGGTGGCTGCTCCTTACGCCAGATTGGTGGCGACATGGACGATGAGTTGACTGACGAGGCTGACCCCGGGATTTTGATGGCCGAGGATGCGAGTTTCTTTCGAGCACTGGCTTGAACGCACTTGACGAGCTCGGCGAATGCCTGTCTCTCAGACACTGCACGCGTTCGAGGGACGGAGCGGGGTGCCGTTCTTGGCACAGTCGGTGGCGTGCCACCATTCACCACACCGCGAAGAGGCGTGTGCATCATGTTCGTGGCCGGGGCGGGGGCGAGTAGAGTCAGCTTTGTCGGTGGAGAGACCGAGGGAGGTGCTTCTGAGCCGAAGAAGTCGGTCGGTGGGTCCCACGACCAGCCGACCCAACGGGCCCAGGCCGCAGGTGCAGAGTCAACTGCCACGGACAAGGAGTGGCTCATGGCTGTCGTGAGGCCCGGGGACGAGTTGAAGAAGTGGTCGAAAGTCACGTCGTCCATGTCGCTGAAACCGTGTTCGAACGAATCAGTGAGAGTAGTAAGATCAATTGGCTGAGGCGCGATGCCTGGCGGGCAAGTTCCCTGCTTGGTCCAGTCGACGCCGTTGAAGAAGGGGTGGCGGCGGATTTCTCCCACGTCCGTGTGGCCGAGACGGATTTCGGCAGGGCTCAGCAGACCCGAGAGCAGGCTCTTGAGCTGCTGCGAGACGTGGCCGGGTAGGCGGACGTCGCACTGCATGATGCGTTCGTATGTCCCGCCGATGGAGGGCGAGAAGAACGGGGCTCGGCCCACGCTCATTTCGTAGAGCGTCGCCCCGAGGGACCACCAGTCGATGTCTCTGCCATACCCTGGGGGGTCGATGTCGGCACGGATAGTGCGGTCGCCAAGGGTGTCGTCGTCCAGGCTGTGAGCGGCCTCGACCATCGCGTCCTCGGCCAGCCGTAGGACTTCGGGGGCAACGTAGTCGGGGGTCCCGGCCGGCAGGATGCACAGCCGCTTGGGAACGGATCCGTTGGTGAGGGGCGCCGCCGATCCAAAGTCGGTAAGCCACAGCCTGCCGTCGGCGAGGAGTAGAAAGTTGTGAGGCTTGATGTCACTGCCGGGGTTAGCGAGTGCAACGGCGTTCCACCTACCGATGCGCGTAACCCAGGCCATGAAGCCAAGCGATAGAAGCGACCATCTGCTTTGCCCACCAGGAGATCTCCTTCTCCTCCATGCGGCCGGTGTCTAGCCCCGGGACTGGTAGCATTTCGCACAGGCGGTCCCACAGGCTGCCGCAGGGGGCGTACGACGTGACCATGTGGAGGGCATTAGGCGCCTGGAAGGTGACAGCGAGTCGCGGTGCTGGCACGGCTGTCTTCATTGAGGTGGCGAGCATATGGATATGTCGTTCGTTCCCGAGGCCCAGTTGCTGCGCGTTAGGTCGTGATAATGGTTCGCTACCTACCCCTCCAGCACGAAGCACCATGCTCTTCTCGACCGTCTTCATGGCGTAGACACGCCCGTCGAGCTTGCACCGCACTGCGTCGACCTGGGAGGTTAGAATTGAGCCGTACGTCATGGTACAGTACTCACAACACCAAACTGGCCCTCACCAATACGGCCGAGGACATCATAGTCGCTCTTCTTGATACGCAGGTTGTCGACGTGGTGGAGGGCTGAGGGTGTAAGCTGGGACGAAGCCTCCGTCATGCAAGCTCACCATCCCGGTCGGCCTGCTTCCCCTTTAATCCACTTGCCGCCCATCCTGCAAGCAGCAGCGTGTCGAGCTTGCACCCACGGGCATTGTCTTCGCCAGGGACGCAGAAGTTGTCGGCTGGAGGCTGGGTGACCTGCTGCTGGTCGAGGACGTTTGACAGTAGCAAATGTCGGTGTGGGTAGGACGGTGGGGGCATGTTATCTTCGAGTCATGGGGGAGTGGTGGGAGGTGCTGTGAACTGTTGTTATAGTTGCAGAGGGACAATGCGAGTTGCAGAGAGTGGACGTGACTGGCGGCAGCGAGCGTCAAGCAAAGCACCTCACAGCAGGGGACACTGCCCAAACCAAAGATCAAAACAAGGCGCGCCGGACGGATGGCTCCACGTGGATTTGATTCCGCCAATCAATCATTGTTGAGTGAGACACTGAGCCGGTGCGCAACTGATGCGCACAGATCAAAGTGCGCAATACCATGTTGTGTGGATGGGAGGGATCGACAGCGCAAAGCCCATCATCATCCATCAGCAGGCGTGCCACAGATCAAGACAAAGAATATTGAGTAATGTGTTGTTGAAAGCAACGCACGTTCTACACCAATGCTATTAATCGCTGCTGCAGCAGCTTGTTTGCTTACGGCGCCTGTGCCGACCACTGAACCGGTGGCGCACCCGGTGTTCGGCTGGAACCGAGGGACTGCAAGTCGGAGCGAGTCACACTGCAAGCTCAATAGCGAGGTTGTGGTTGCACCATCCTGCGGCAAATGACATCACCCAGGAGCGCGCCGTGGTGGTTCGGATCCGAGCCAAATGTCAGCAAGAAAGATTAGGTGGGACCGCGTGCTGCCACCCACCCACCCACCCACACCATATGCAGCAAACTGCTGCCTCGCTCGACTCCATCGCATCCTAACTCACGACTCAATCACCAGGCATACCGCGCATTCCCCTTCTTGACACCCGCTACACCCTACAGACTAGAATCACTCCCAGGCTCATAGACACTCCCCCCTCTCCGACCACCTGCCCTTGCCCTCGCCTTGCCCGCTGCCGCCGCCGGCCCCCTTCCCCCTCCCACCGGCCCAACCTCGGCACTAGCTCTCACACCTCACCTGCAGCCTCCTAGTCTCTTTTGATTTTTGTCTTTCCTGACTGACTCGACTCGAACGCGCTGTTCCCAAGACCCACCTAAAACAGCCCCCATCGCGCGCGGCTCTCACCTCATACCCCCATCACACCTCAAACCCATCATACATGGCATCGACATTTGCTATCGCAACAACCGCGTTAATACCTCTCGTATCCGTCGTTTCACTCTCACTCTACCTCACATCCCACCCGGCGTCGCCAGTCTACGCCCTCCTCCACAACCGTGGTGTCAAGCTCCCAACCGCCAGAGATGAAGCTCTCGATGGCGGTGTCGGCGCGTTCCCCGCCAAGCGGGACGCGTTTGAGATCGAAGACCCCATCGTAATGAGCGACGGTGTGCCGGTCGCCGAAGCCCAGTTCTGGCGTTGGACGCAGGGTCTCAAGATTGCCCTCCTCACGGCTCTCATCCCGCCGTTCGTCGCCAACATCGTCCTCCTGGTGTTCACAATCATCGCTTCGGAGGGCTTCGAGGAGCACGAGCGCCTGCGCGCCTTCTTGCTTCCTATCCTCCTCGTGCCGGCCCACCTGGTCAACTTCATCCTCGCCGTCTCATACCTTCGCCAGAAGGAGACCCGCACGCACTGGCCGACCACGATCTACCTCGCGGTCAACCTTGCCTCGCAGTTCCTGATCCTCGGCCTCCTCGCTCTCCTACCCTCGACGCCTATGCCTTCGAGCCCCGTCAGCGAGACGAGGTTGTTCACCATCATGGAGATTGTCAACCTCCCCCCGCTCAAGATCATCCCGATCGTGACGTCGTTGCTGCCCTTGCTCCAGTTCGTGCCGCTTGTCATCATCCTCGTCATCCGCCGCGGGCCGTCGCTCTACATCCCGTTCCAGGACCTCTACCCCTCCAAGGTTGTCGACGCCATTCCTGAGGGAAGCCCCTCGCTGAACCCCAACGTCCCCAACGTTGTTGGAGAGGTCCAGTGCACCATTCCTCAGTGGCTCCTCTTCTCCTACGCCGGCGATGTCATCGAGCGCTCAAAGGTCCAAGAGTCCATGGACGTGTGGGACCTCCCCGCGTGGCCCGCCTCGATGCGTGCTCTTCCCAACTACCTGGCGATCAAAAACGTCTACGGTCGTCGTCGTACCCGTCTTGGCAAGTGGGAGGGTTTCAACCTCCTCTGGAAGCTTCTTGTCGTCAACAAGGGCCTGTTCATTGCCCAATCGACCCTGGCCGCCATCACTGCTGTTGGCTACTATGGACCTCATCTCCTCCTGAAGTGGTTCCTTGACTACCTTGAGAATGACCCGGGTCGTGAGCAGGCCGCTTGGGGCTGGGTCCTCGCCCTTGGCCTTTTCGTGTCCAACGCACTCGTCTACATTGTCACCGGCGTCACCTGGTCGATCAGCTCCACCTGGCTTACTGGCCGCTTCAAGCTTCAGCTCAACGGCATGCTGTTCGCCAAGACTCTTCGCAAGAAGGACATCGCCGCCGGTGCTGAGGACAACAAAGGCGTTGGGGACGTCAAGGAGGAGGCTGCCAAGGCCAAGAAGAAGAAGGAGGACAAGGAAGAAGAGGAGGAGGACGAAGAAGCTGTCCAGTCAAAGTCCCAGATCATGACCTTGTTCACCGTCGACGTTGACCGCGTGGCCGAGTTCATCTTCCATCTCTTCACCATCGTCGATGCCCCCTTGGAAATCTTGGTCGCAACAGTCTTCCTCGTCAAGCTCCTCGGCACCTCAGCCCTCCTTGGCCTCCTCGCCACTGTCTGCTTCCTTCCTCTCAACCACCTCGCCTCCAAGTTTGTCGTCACCGCTCAGGAAAACCTCATGAAGGCGCGTGACCAGCGCACGGCGCTCATGAACGAGGTTCTCCAGGGCGTCCGCATGCTCAAGTTCATGGCTTGGGAGCGATCCTTTGAGAAGCGCATCAACGGTATCCGCAAGAACGAGCTCTCGTGGCAGGCAAGGAACTACCAGATTGAGGTCTTCTTCAACCTTCTTTGGGCCATCACCCCAGTGATTGTGACTGTCGTCTCCTTCCTCCACTTCACCCTGGTTCGTGGTGAGACCCTCACGCCTTCAATCGCCTTCACCTCCATTGCCGTGTTCAATGAGCTTCGTTTCGCCCTCAACGCTCTCCCCGAGACCTTCATTGCTGCCCTCCAGGGCTTTGTCTCGTGCCGCCGTATCGAGAAGTACATGTCGCTTGCCGAGGTTTCCGATGTCGAGCCTTTCGATGGCGGCGACATTGTGCTCGTGAACGCTACCCTCACCTGGCCCAAGGATGACTCGTCGTCTGGCTCGGGCAAGAAGTCCACTGCACCTACACCTCGCCCCGACTTTTCGCTTGCCGACCTCTCACTCCGCTTCCCCGAGGGCAAGCTGTCGCTTATCTGTGGCCGTCTTGGCTCCGGCAAGTCGCTCCTCCTCTCTGGTCTTCTCGGCGAGGCCGACCTTGTCGCTGGTCAGATGGCTGTCCCTCGCTCAGAGCCCAACGCCATGTCCATGTTCGACAACAAGGTCCAGGACGACGAGTGGCTCGTGCCCTCCCTTGTAGCCTACGTTCCCCAGCAGGCTTGGCTTCAGAACGCGAGCATCAAGGACAACATCATCTTCTCCAGCCCGTGGAACGCCGCCCGTTATGACGCCGTCATTGCCGCATGCTCCCTCACTACCGACCTCGAGATTCTTGAGGACGGTGATGAGACTGAGATCGGTGAGAAGGGTCTCAACCTGTCTGGTGGCCAGAAGGCTCGTGTCTCGCTCGCTCGTGCCGTCTACTCGCGCGCCAGCGTCCTCTACCTCGACGACGTGCTCTCGGCTGTCGACGCCCATACTGCCCATGCGATCATGGACGAGTGCATCAAGGGCCCTCTGCTTGAGAACCGTACGGTTCTGCTCGTGTCCCACCACACTGCCCTTGTTTCCCCTGCTGCCGCCTACATTGTCGCTCTCGAGAACGGTGACGTCAAGTTTGCAGGAACTAGGGCCGAGTTTGTCGAGGGCGGTCTGATGGCCGAGCTCGACGCCGAGGACCCCGAGTCCAAGCCCACCGAGGGCGAGCAGCTTGAGGAGAAGACCATCGAGGAGACTATTCAGGCCAAGCTCGTTCACAAGTCCGTGGTCAGCCTCAGCGGCGCCGCTGGATCTGAGCCCGGCTCCGAGACAAGCTCTATCGCCCCGACAGATGAACTCACTACGCTCGTCGCATCCACCCCCGAGATCCCCAAGCCCAAGGCCCCCCGCAAGCTTATCGAGGACGAGAAGCGAGTTCGTGGCCGCATTGCGTGGCCTGTCTGGAAGCTCTACTTCAGCTCCCTCGGTGGACCCATCTGGTGGTTCTGCTTCATCCTTTCCATCTTGATCGCAGCTTTCACCCCCGTCTTGGAGCGCGGCTGGGTCACTTACTGGACCGACAAGGACCCGAACCGCCCTTACCACAGCTCGACCTACTACGTTGTCGGCTATTCGATCATCTCGGTCGCGGGTGTTGTTCTCAGTGATGTTCAGTTCGCTGTGACATACATCGGCTCGCTCCGTGCGTCGCGCATCCTTCACTCTAAGATGCTCGAGTCTGTCCTCTTCGCCACTCTGCGCTTCCATGACACCACCAGCCGCGGTCGCCTGCTTAACCGTTTCGGCAAGGACATTGAGGGACTCGACTCGTCCATGGCCGACAACTTTGTGCGCTCGATCTCGTACGGTCTCAACGTTGTCGTCACTGTCTCGTCGATCACGTACGTCGGTGGTTGGCGCTTCGTTGGCGCTGGCTTGGCCATGCTCCTTGTCTACTACCGTGCCGGATCCATGTACGGCCAAGCCTCCCGCGACATGCGCCGTCTCGACTCGGTCACTCGCTCGCCCCTCTACTCTCTCTTCGGCGAAACTGTCTCCGGTGTCGCTGTCATCCGCGCTTTCGGTGCCAGCACTGTTGCCCTCAAGCAGATGATGAAGCTCGAGGACACCAACATGCTCGCCTTTGCGTGGACCTGGACCATCAACCGCTGGCTGTCGGCGAGGTTCAACATGCTCTCGTCGCTGCTTGTCGGTGTCACGGCCTGCGCAATGCTCGTTTCTGGCGTCAGCGCCGCGTTCGCTGGCTTTGCCCTCGCCTTCGCCACCACCATCATGCACGACCTCCTGTTCGTTGTTCGCCGCTTCGTCCAGCTCGAGCAGAGCATGGTTGCCCTCGAGCGTATCAAGGAGTACTCGGAGGTGCCTCAGGAAGCGCCCGAGTTTGTCGACCCCCGCCCTCCCGCCTCGTGGCCCGCCGAGGGTGGCATCTCGGTTGACAACCTCGTCATCCGCTATGCGCCCGACCTTCCTGATGTCCTCCACAGCATCAGCTTTGACGTCAAGCCGCGCGAGAAGGTTGGGATTGTCGGCTCGACTGGCTGCGGCAAGTCTACGCTCGCGCTCTCGTTCTTCCGTTTCGTCGAGGCGACGTCGGGCAAGATTGTGATTGACAATGTCGACATCTCCAAGATTGGCCTGACCGACCTGCGTTCCAACATCATGATCATCCCCCAGGACCCCACGATTCTCTCTGGCACCCTGCGCTCGACCCTCGACGTGTTTGACGAGTACGACGATGCCGACATCTACGAGGCGCTTCGCCGTGTGCACCTCCTCAAGGCCGACGAGCCTGTTGGCCCTGCCGCCGTCGCCGAGTCGTCAAGCGGTGACTCGGACGCCGAGGAAGCCCGCAACGTCAACGTCTTCCGCGACCTGTCCTACCCCGTCTCTGAGGGCGGTGAGAACTTCTCGACCGGCGAGAAGCAGCTCGTGTGTATGGCCCGTGCGATCCTGCGCCGCAACAAGGTGCTGTTCATGGACGAGGCGACTGCGTCGATCGACTACGAGACCGACGAGCTCATTTCCAAGACGATCCGCGCCGAGTTTGCCGACAGCACGATTCTGACGATTGCGCACCGCATCCACACCATCATCGACTTTGACAAGGTGCTGGTGATGCACCGCGGCTCGATTGCCGAGTACGCGTCGCCCGCTGAGCTGCTCCGTGACCACAAGTCGCGGTTCTACAGCCTCTGCAAGGCGACTGGCAAGACCGAGTTCAAGAACCTCAAGGAGCTCGCGATCGAGGCTGAGCGGAGGAGGCTCGGCCAGAAGTAGAAGCCTTCTTGAGAATGCCATAGAATACGTACAAAATGAACGATTAGCTTCTTACCACCGTGCATGGCCGGAAACATAAATTGGTAATGGCGCTGGTGCCTTGAACCAGCTGGCCGGATGTGGCAGTCGTGGCGATACGGATCAGTCAACCTGCTGATCTGCGACATGCACCACTGCTTCAACTTGCTCAGCTTTCTCAATTCACACTGACTGGCGAGGTGGGGTCCCTCTCCAACGGCGGTCTGTGCGCAGGTTGACTCACCCGGTACAGCGTCGCCCCCTTTTGTGTCCATGTCTCCAAAGTTTATCGTTCCATGTCCCATTGTCCCCGTTTCGTCTGGTCTCACACACCACAATGCCTCGACGTAAATCAAAGAGGGTGGCGGCCGCAGCGGCAGCGAAAAAGAAGGCGGCCAAGGCTCTCGCCGGAAAGAAAGCTGCTCCGTCCATCGCAAAGAAGCCCACACCCACGCCGGCAGCAGCGAAGGCCGAGCCAACGCAGACGGCCCCGGCACCCATGGGCCTGGAACCCGCCTACCGCGTCATCTGTGAGTTCCCGTCCACTGCTCCGCTGACACCTAGGTCGCAAGAACGACCACCAGACTGCCCCCACGAGAGAAATGGTCGGAGTGTACTCGACCGTCAAGGAGGCCAATGAGGTTGTCTACACCCATCTCCTCGAAGTGTACGGACCCCACATTTGGCGTTCGCTCTTCGAGCGTCCGCCAGGCAGAGGATCATTCAGCGACGGGTTGGAGGTGCATGGTGTCTGCGATGAGGGCGTTGAGATGCGTGTGTTTATCGAAGTGATTCAAGTGCTCAAGGGGCGCCGACACAACCATCAGCCCGACAAGGACGACGAGGACTGCGGCTGGGATGGTGGAATCGGTTATGGCTTTGACGAAGCTGATAGCGAGGGAGATGAGGATGGCTTGACAGAGGGCATGTTCTCCGGCGCAGCCACCGACGAGGAGTACATGCTCTGGGACTCATCCTCCGAAGACGAGGACACGGGAGGGAAGAAGCCGTTCCACGTAATCCGTAAGCCCCTGCCACAACGGCGTGACTGACGCCAGATCGCGAGCACGACCACCACAACAATGTCGAGGAGCCTCAGGACGAGTTGCTCGCCAAATATGCCACGTATGACGAGGCTCGCAAGTTCGCCTCGACGTGGGTCTCGAGCCAGTGGGACCACGTCCATGTCGAGGAGAGGGAGAAGGGCACCATCTGTGGCTTGTACGAGACGTACACCGTCTTTCCCGAGGGTGAAGAGGTCTGGATCTTCGTACAAGAGAAGGGCACGCGGCGGCTCGGTAAGTGCATACCCAGACGAAACACTGGCTGACATTTCAGGCGGGCCGCAGGGTACTGTGGCGCCTGAGTCGGTGTTCGTCGTCGTCGAGCGCAAGGGGAAGACTGAGAAGCGTGTCGGGACCGTGGTGTATGACACACGCGCACCCGCCACTGCCGCGGCCGAGGCACACCGCGCGCCCAAGGGATCCAAGGTGGACGTTGTTGAGATGAAGATCAGGTATGGGTGAGGTGTGGAGAGAATGGGCAAGTCAACTTGTAACATATACATTTATGAAGACTCTTGGATATCCTGCGTTTTTCCTTGACCCCTCGTCGACTGCAAAAGACGTCGTCGCCGCCAGGGTGCCCGCCCGCTCAAGAACAAAGATCCATACACCCAGTCTATCTACTGCTACTGTCATACAACTACGCGACGATGGCCGTCTGCTGCAGCGCGGCCGTGACGCCCGCGATGCCCGCCGTGGCGCTCTTTGCCTGCTCGTACTCGAGCGCCTCCTGCGCGAAGCCCTTCTCGGGCAGGCCGCGCTCGGCGCGCAGCTGCTCGATGGGGATGTTGTACTTGAGCGCAAAGGTCTCGTAGATCTTGTCCGAGTTGGCGAGCCACTCCTGCGTGTGGCCCTGCACATGCGTGGCGCCGAGCACGTCGGCGTCGGCGTTGAGCCACGCGACCGTCTCGCGCACGTACTTGATCTCGCCGACCTTGCCCATGAAGTGCGAGTACTTGCCCTCGCCCTTTTCGGCGACCAGGGCGTCGTACACGCGCAGCCGCTCGGGCAGGGCGGGCAGCCGCGCCTTGCCGCTGAAGACGCGCGAGACCGCAATGCCCTGGTACTCGAAGAAGTTGAAGGCCGCCGTGTTGACCGACAGCCCGATGAAGGTGATCGTCGGGTCGGCGTTGAAGAAGACGTCGCGGTGCAGGTTGAGCACGCCGCGCCCGTCCGTGATGAGCAGCTGGGCCTTCTCCTCGTCCGTCACCGGCCCGCGGGCCGGGTCGCGGTGGAACTGGGGCAGGAAGGGGAACGAGTATTGGTAGCTGGGTGTGTGAGTTGGTGAAGTACCAGCAGCTCCGGCCAACTCACCCTGTGGACAGGAGCACGAGCGACACGCCCTCGAGCACGCGCCCGTCGATGAGCTCGACGCGGCCCGACTCGACAGGCTCGCCAGCCTTGGGGGGCAGGAAGCGCTTGATCTCGGGCACGCCCTCCGTGTTCTCGGGCAGGAACGAGCGCTGGAACTGGCGCATCTTCTTGGCGTCCTCGGGCCCGTTGATGATGGGTTTTGTCACGAGGTAGATCTGCGCTGCGCCGCTGAGGTCGCGCGCAATGTCGATCCCCGACGTGCCGGCGCCGACAATGAGCACCTTCTTGCCCTCGTACGGCTCGGGGTAGCGGTACCCGTTTGAGTGGAGCACCTGCTGCGGCCAGGTCTCGGCCCACTCCTTGGCGCCCTCGATGTTGGGGATGAACGGCGCGTTGTAGTGCCCTGTTCCGATGACCAGCCCGTCGACGTCCTGCGGCTGTCAGCGCCAGCGCCACTCGCCACGCCACCACCACCCACCTCGGTCCACCACGACTCGGCCACCTTGCCCTCGCCCGCAGGCTCCTCCTTGTGCAGCGTCACGCGCCACCGGTGCTCCGAGTTTTCTGATTCGGGTATCCGCCGGATGTCCTCGACGCGGGTCCAGAACGAGATGTGCTTCGCCAGGTCAAAGTGCTCGACGTAGCCGTTGATGTATTCTGACAGCACCGAGTGCTTGACGTTGGGCAGCGTGCCTTCGGGGTACGGGTAGTCCTTGTACTGTTCACGTCAGCCTCAGCCTCAGCCACATGGCCAGCCAAACCACCCACCACCATGGCCGTCGTCGGCACATTGTTCGTCAGGTTCCAGTACACCGGGTTGGGCGGGTTGAACTTGAGGCGGTCCTCGTTCGAGATATCGTGCGTTGTGGCCGTCGCCTCGGCCTCGGGGCCAGGCGGCGTGGGCGGCGTGACGGGCGAGAAGGCGCCGACGCTCGGCGCAGGCGTCGGCACAGACAGCGGCGGCGCGACGTCGGGCTGCCAGTTCCACACGCCGCCCGCCTTGCCCTGCCGCTCGTACGCGTGCACCTCGAGCCCGGCGTCGCGCAGGTGCCGCACGGCGGTGGCGCCCGCCGCGCCGACGCCGACGAGCGCGACCTTGCGGATCGGGCGCTCAAATGAGAAGTATTCGCTCTGCGTGATGGTCATGGCCGTGTTTGTAAGCAGGCATGCTGCCTGGCGCACGAGGATGCATAATATATGCGCTGTGCCTCTCTAGCGTCGGCGGCGGCGCAGCCGACGCAGGCTGCATCGCAAGACGCCGCGCGCGATGATAAACGGCAGCGCGAGCGCGGATGGCAACATCTGATGCGAGATGGCGAAATCATTGCGGGCGGGGGTCGGGGGCGACAGCCGTGGCCGCTCGGACTTGGCCGACCGGCACGCTACATGGCCCGCCGCGGCTGGTATCTGACGTTTGTTGCACACGAGCGACGCGGGGGTTGCATATCTGTGCCAGGATGTCTCGCGGGCGAGGATATGCGCTGGCCGTGCGGGGGTGGTCGCGGCGAGGTGGCGTCGGCGTAAGGAACTCGCAATGACTTGCGAGCAAGCCGTCTGCTAGCCAGGCCTTGTTCGTGCCCACTTGTGCGATACAAACTCAGCTCTGCGTGCTCCTCGCCGTGCCCCGGGCTCGGTCATCACCGGCAGCTGGCCACTGCAGCGGCCGAGACCACGCCACAGCACCCCATCGCTGCCGTCGGCCATCGGTGGCATCTGCGCGCCATGCCCTTCGGCGGAGGGCGGGACAGTGCAGAGCACTCGATGGCATAAGCTTGATCGCGTACCCCCCACCGCCGAGCGCAGCACCCCCAACACTCCGTGCTGGACCCCGCGACTGGCTGGTCCACTCCGCCTCTTGCCTCGCTTATGTCGTCTCCATACTCGTAACGTCTTTAGCGACGGGCCGGCAGCCCACAGATGCCCAGCCCAGCCCATACCCACCTGCTGCCCAAGCTACTATCAGTTACATCTCGCTACGTGTACCAGTGTGTCTATGCGCACGCGAGGACGTCGCCAGCGGCGCGCGCGCGCGAGGACGTCTCCAGCCGGCCGAGGCCGTGAACGACGGGTTGTTGCGTGGTGCCGGCGGCAAGGTCCGCGCCAAGACCACACCCCGCTCGGGGTCACCCATATCACCACCTGCCGTCTACTGTCAGCGCTGCACCCACAAACCCACCCACCCACCCACCTCTCTCTACGCCGCCTCGCGCGCCGCATCAGGGCCGGACAGCCCGGCCTTCCACTGCGCGAGCGTGGGCGCGCGCACAACCAGGATAGCAGCGGGCACGTCGTCGCCCTCCTCGTCTTTGACGACCACGACCTTGGCGCCTGGCGCCTCCGACTCGGCGCTGACGCCGAACGCGACGACTCCGGCGCGGTGGTCCTCGTCGGCGAAGAAGTCGCCGAGCGCCTCGAGCCCGACGACGGTCGCGCGCCCGTTGTCTGCCGGCGGGCGGTTGATGACGGGCCACGCGGCGCGCACGAGCGCATGCATCAGCCCGATGGTCGCGACCGACGGCTCGAAGAACGCGTCCGGGTCGTGGTCGGCCGGCAGCGCCTTGGGGTGCAGCACGAAGACGACGGACTTGAGACTCGCCGGCAGTGTCGCATCGAGCCGCGCTTGCTGCAGCGCCTCGCCGCGCTCAAAGGTGATGTGCGCGACCCAGCGCGTCACGCCGTCGGCGACGGAGACGCTCGCGCTCGGCGGGCTTCCAGTCAGCTCAAGGTGGTCGACTTGAGACGGGACAGACATTGTGTTGTTGAGAGAGACCTGGCTGACACGTCGGATCGGGTCAAGTGGTCGCAGCGTCGGGATCCCAGCTCACACACTTCGGTTAGGATCGGGCCGGGGCGCCAAGCCGTTGCCGGCGGCGGTGGCAGTCGGGTGGGGGAGGGGCAGTCGGTGATCAACGTCCTTGGATACAGGCGTCTCGAGACATGCATGTGTTAGGCAGGTGACCGAGTCGCCTCGAGGAGGCGAGTGCATCTGTCGCTACGGAGGTGATAGTGATGTGCGAGAAACACATTGGCATACGAGACGACGGTCACCGCGTCCCCTCCACCGTCCTGCTGCCTTCAATATCGCCTCTGATATGGCCAGCGAGGCGGCCGACGCGACAATGGGGAGTACATAGACAAGGACACATTCTGTCCTGCATGGCTGATGCCCATGCTTTGAGTGGCAGCGGGTGCGCGTGCGCTGCCGTACCAAGCGCGACACACGTTGTCTGTGCCGGCTCGGAATGCTGCTGACGTAGAATCATCGGCGGCTCTCGCGGCATGTGAAGTCTCATGACATGGCTGTCGGCTCGGACAAGGGTACGCCTCGCCACTCGTGCGTGATCGAGCAATTGTCACCTGCCTCGGAGCTCGAAGCCGCATGCACAACCTTGCCCCATCGCCTCGCCATCTGAACATTGTGAGCTCAGCCCGAGGCCTGGCTTCACTCCTCTTTCATGGCAGCGAAGGTCCACAGGTGCCTGAACAGTCTGGTATCTTACTCCTTCGTATCGCCTACCTTGATGTCAGTCATAATCGTGTGGCCCCCGCAGGAAAGCGAAGACGAGCCGCGCCGCTGATATCCCCCACGCTTCACCCCACAGCTTCCATAACCACTAATGCATGTTCGAGGCGTCGTCCTCGTTTCGTCTACTTGCGGTACCAGCGAACACCGGCGCGTCCACGGCGCATCTTGCGCTGCAGCTGGAGCATACCGTACAGGAGGGCCTCGGCGGTTGGTGGGCTGCAGTTGGTTAGCATGGGTGTGTCGTGGGTGTAACAGGGCGCTTGCTGAGCAGGACCGGCCCGGGGTAGACCTTGTGTCCCAGCGCACACCGCCGCACTCACCAGCCAGGGACGTAAATGTCGACAGGGACAATACGGTCGCAACCACGGACGACCGAGTACGAGTAGTGGTAATAGCCACCACCGTTGGCGCACGAGCCCATCGAGATGACCCATCGGGGCTCGGGCATCTGGTCGTAGACCTTGCGGAGAGCAGGCGCCATCTTGTTGGTGAGGGTGCCGGCGACGATCATAATGTCCGACTGACGGGGCGACGCACGGAACACGACACCGAGACGGTCCTGGTCGTAACGGGCGGCGGCCATGTGCATCATCTCGACGGCGCAGCACGCAAGACCGAAGGTCATGGGCCACATCGAGCCCTGGCGGGCCCAGTTGACGACACGGTCGAGGGTGGAGAGGACGTACTCTGAGGACTGTTAGCGACTGCGCCATCTGCTGGTCGGCAGCTTGCGCGACGACAATGGGCACAGGCGTCGAGGAATGACCAACACGGCTTGCGCCAATGCCTCGCGTACACTATCCCCACAGGCTGTGCCCCCCTTGTCGTCTACGCGCTACTCACCAGCGCCATTCCGGGGAGTCTCGAGCGACATCTGGTTGCTACCGCGCTGGGCGATCGTGGTGATGGGGATGGGCTCGGTCGTGGTGTGGTCGGCCACGGGGCGCGAGGTGGAGAGGGGGCGGGCTGGGCATGGTCAGCACTGCGTGTAGCTGCGGCCTGGGAGCGCCGCGCAGCGCGGCGCGCGCGATCGCTGGCATTGACGTACCGAGGAGGGGGCGGAGGGCCGAGGACGACGCCCGCGCGATCGATCCTGCCGGGAGGGTCAGTCATCCGTCTGTGCTGGGGGGGGCCGTCGCGGGGGCTGCTGCCGGCGTACCTGTCCTGAGTCCGGTGGTGAGGATGCCCGACATGCTGAGTGGTGTGTGGTGTGGAGCAGTTGTTGTCGATGACACTTGTCTCGACGTCGAGCAGCGGCAGCCAGCACCACCACTGCTGCTCGCTGCTCGAGTTGACTGCCTGCAAGCCGCGAGCGTTCCGACTTGCTTCGCGGGATCAAATCGACGGCGGCCTGCGCCATCGCCTGCCAATCACCATCGCGCCGTTGTCAACCCAGCCAGGCGGCCCAGCGCGCCCGCCGTCAGCCACGCGGCCATAACGCCGAGCCACGCCCATGTGGCGCCCGCCGCCAGGCCGGCTGGCCAAGGCACCTCCACTCGAGTTTTCGGACGAGGCGACCAAGTTGCTCCGAGCTGTCAGAAAACACGGCCAACGACTTGTTGTTTAGCCCAACCCAGCCCGCCATGCTTGCCAGGTCACTCAACGCCAGGGCAATCGTCCAGACGAGGTACGTTGACGTGCTGGCCGAGTTGTTTCAAGCTGACGCGCGCCCAGGGCGACCGCCCCATCGCTCCAGCTCGCGGCCGTCCGCAGGCTGTCGATGGCCGCCAACGTGGGTGGAGGCCGAGTGGTCCATGATGCAACGAGCTGACTCGTCCTAGCCATCACCGTCGCCCGTTGCTCTCGGAAAGCGCCCCGCTCTGCTGCCAAGGAGAGCGGCCCTCGCCGGCATCACGGTCCGCCACCTGTCTTGGTCGCCCGGCTCGTCGTCGTCGACCCCGGCGCCGCCCACGCCGGCGCCGGCCGCACCTGCGACTGAGGTCAAGGGTGCCGCCGCCGCCCCAGCGGTGGAGATCAACACCCCCGTCCCATCCTCCGACATCCCTGCCAGCCCGGCCGAGCCGCCTCTCCCACCCGCTGGCCACCTCACCTCGACTGCCCCAGACCACCACTTCCACTCGGACCCCTCGTCGCTCCTCCCGCAGTCTGGCGCCAACGGCATGACGCCCACGCTCGAGGACCTGATCACAAAGTCGGGCCTGCCCCTCGAGGAGGTGCTCAACTCGCCCGAGGCGGTCCACGCCGCCGTCAAGGTTTCAGACCTGACCCTCATGGGCCTTGGACACGGCCCGCTCAACCCTGCCGGCTGGCTTCGTGATGCCCTCGTCGGCCTGCACAACATCTCTGGCCTGCCGTGGTGGGGAACGATTGCCGCCCTGACCATTGCTGTTCGTCTTATCCTGCTGCGTTTCGTCGTCCGCAACGCACGCCACAACGTCCGTCTCGCTGCCGTTCAGCCTCAGATGACCGGCATCATTAAGCGCCTCAACGAGGCCAAGACTACGGGTGACAAGAATGCCATGCAGGTTGCCACCAAGAACCTGTCCCAGCTGCTCAAGGAACACGATGTTTCGCCTTTCCGCCCGCTGTTGATGCCCCTCATCCAGATGCCATTCTTCCTCTCGTTCTTCTACGCGCTCCGCGCTCTCGCCGCGGCACCGCTGCCGCAGCTCAAGGAAGGCGGTTTTGGCTGGGTTTTGGACCTCACGGTGGCGGACCCGTACTTCATCCTCCCAGTGACCTCGATCGCCCTCCAGCTTCTTGTCCTCCAGTTCGGCGCCGACGGAAACGCCCAGGCTCGTAGCCAGGCTCAGATGGCCCACTTCCGCAACGGTCTCTTTGTCTTGTCCCCGGTCATGGTTTACTTTGTGTCCCAGTTCCCAGCGGTGAGTTGCACAAGCGCTAGTTGGCCCTCGTTCTGACGCATCACCCAGGCCGTCCTGTTCTACTGGACAACTGCCAACACGTTCACCTTGATCCAGGCTCTCGCCCTCCAGCAGCCATGGATCAAGAAGCTTTTCCGCATCCCGCCTCCCCCTGTCATCGAGGCGGTCCCATCCGACGCCTATGTCAACCCCAACCCTAGCATCAAGGACACGTGGGGTGTGGTCAAGAACTTCCACAAGGATCAGTTTGGCCCCATGATGGAGAAGGCCAACATCGCCGCGCAGGCACGGAACGAGGCGGCCGAGGCTGCGAAGAAGAGGGAGCTTAAGGCGAACGCCCGTGCTGGCACTGGTCTCCTCACCGAGCGTGTGCAGGAGCCTAGGCGCTCGGCGGCTTTCCTCGAGGGCGACGCTGCCACCCCTGCTGCGCCTGCCGAGGCCTTGTCGCGCGAGGAGGCCAAGAGGCAACGTGTTCAGGCCGCTCGCGAGAAGCGTTCGCGTCAGCAGTAACTTGTAGATTGGGCTAGTTTGCATCGCATGTCATCAGCATTGCTCCAGTGTCGGCGTGGGTTTGTTATGGTCCGGTGTTTCAGCAGCAGTGACTAGAAAAACAGCCACGTCGATCCCGCTGCCGCGTACAGGCACCTGTGCCCCTCTTTGTCGGTGTCGGTTGCGCCCGGGGCGTGTGTCATGTCATGTCAAGTCAGTTTGTGTACGCCGTCAGCTTCTGCATGAACAAGCGGCCGGGGTCGTCGGGAACAGAAGACGCTAATGCACTGGTGCTCAGGCTGGGCCGTGCTGTGGAGATGCATCGACGTGTTGCAGCTTCTCGACCCGTCTGCCTTCCGCTGCCATCTCGGCTGGGCAAGCCGATTCCAGCTGTCGTTCCAGCCGGTCCGTGGGATGGAAGCCGTGTCTCCGGGTGACTTTTCCACCCCTTGCATGGACCGGTCCCCCGGCCGGCGGCAAACGCAGTAACGCTCCCCGCTGCCTTGGGATCGGCCGGGGCCAGGGGAAGCAGCAAGCAGGCAGGTGTAACAGTTGTAACAGTTGGTCGATAGTGCGAAGGGAGGGGGGGGGGAGGCAGCGGCATGCACACACTGCGTCTTGCGATCGCTCAGTACACAAACATCACTCTGTCACGGCTACCTACCATCAGTGTACGCAAACCCACGGCCCCCGGCGGCCGTCTGTGCGCGGATCGCCACGCAGGGGCCGCCAACACGCCGACATAAGCCACACGACCACGTCAACGCATTCCGCCACATTGCGCGCCGCCCGCGTCGATCCACGCACACCTGCTGCATTAAGCTCGTCTACATTGAGAAGGTAGAAAAAAAGGATGCAGGCGACCATGTCGCTAGGCTGGACGCGTCTGCCGTAACCTGTCATGTCGGCTCTTCGGTTGGTGCGTCTGCGACATGAAACTCCTCCTGAGCAATCTGGGGGACGCGACAGGGCCGGGGCAGAGCACGACTAGGACTCGACTAGCTCTCCTGTGCGTCACTGGAACACTCCCTGGCCGGGTGTGTGACCCTGCGTTGCAATGTGTGACGCTGTGGCCGTCGTCCCGGCGACTGCTCGGCGTCGTGCGTTGTGTGATGCCGGCCAGCGCAACCTTGTTTCATTGTGTTTGCGCTCGCGTCTGCGCCATGCAACGCGTCAAGCCGTCGTCGCCGCCACTGCCTGGCGACGAGGTGCTGTCAGCCAGTGATGGTGCTGCGTACAAGCCATCCGTGTGAGATCCTTTGGTGCGACCCTGCGGTGCAGACGCGATTTGCAGGAAGCAGTAATGCGGATCCTTACGCAAAAGCCATCAACGCAGAGTGCTACTCCAGGGTACGAGGACGCAAGCCAGCGCCTCTGCAACGCGTCGAGGCCTATGCCTGGCGCCAGGTGTGTAACCCTGGACAACCAATGCAGACGACGTAACAATCACGGCGTCAATTCTACCGCATTCTGCAAGTTTTGGGCCTAAAAATGACGTGTAGGCCCCCGCGTCGTGATACCCAGTGCCTAGCTCAGGAACCATCGACGCGTTGTACTTTTGGGTCGTTGTCATAGCGCGTACCGTGCCGCCAGTCTGCTGTCTGTGTGTGTGTGTGTGCACGCACGCCCCGCCCACCGCACGTCCACCACCCAGCCAGACCCGCGCGCCGCCATCATTTCCACCCACCCCACCATCTCACTCTTCTCTCCTTCATCCAGTATTCATACAACCTGCGTTACGCTCTCTGGTACTCTAGTGTCTTGACACATACAGTGCATATTGCCTTACGCAGTCTTCAGCTCTCAACACCCTCTAAGCATACTCGCCCTCCTCCCTCCCTCCAGGGCCTACCAGTAGTGAGTTGGACGCGACCTTGCTGGTCGGAGAAGGAAGACACCACCCCACACCACTGTAGAGACCGTCTTCCTCCGACCACTTTGCCCCCTCGCATCCTCGCACAGAGCACTACTCACACCTCGCAGACACCCTCTCGCCTGGCCAGGTCAAGCTGAGGACAACTGGTACAACGGATTGTAAGTGTTTGACGTTGGATGTGACGTGGTGGGGGCGAGGGAAGACAGAACCACCACTGTACCATAAATGCCTTACCCCAGCCACCAAACACCTCGCTCTCTCCCCATCCACGCCCCATCCACAACCCAGCTCACACACACCACAGATTCTTTCACTCGTGGCAACAGCCTTTGAGCGAAGCCCGGATCGGATACCTTTCGTGAGTACTGCCTGCGGCCGAGGAAGGTGGTGGCGACGAGGGAAGACACTTTTGGCGCCATGCTCTACATAGTACCACCTTCCCTCACACATTACTTGCCCCGCACGCGCCTCCCTCCCCCACCCCCCGCCTGCCCCCGCCTTCCCTCTCGTGGCGCGAGTTCTCTGCTGATACGTCGCAGTGGCTATTGTCACACCCAACACGATGCGCTGCGGCCTCGTCGTGCTCCTTGCCCTCTGGGTTTGGGCCGCCGTCGTCACCGCGGCCCCGGCTCTTAACCTCGCTCTGAACGCTCAGTTTCCGCCCGTCGCTCGCGTCGGTGCTCCTTACGTCTTTGCTCCAGTCCCTGGCACCTTCACCTCCGCGGAGGTCATCAACTACACCACTTCGGCTCTTCCTACCTGGCTCAAGTTTGCCCCTGCCACCGCGACTTTCTATGGCACCCCCGCTGCGGCGGATGTGGGCCAGTTCAACCTGACTGTCACGGCCTCGGACTCGACTGGCCTTACAAACTCTACCTTCCTCGCCATTGTCTCAGACCTCGCCTCGCCCACCGTTAATCAGGGTTTCGACGCCCAAATCACGGACCCTGCCTCACGCGACTTTGCTTCCGTCCAGATCATGCCTGGCGACTCTGGTCTTACGGTCAACCCCTTCTGGTCGTTCTCCATCGGCTGGAACGGTGACACCTTCCGCCGCGCCACTGCTGGCAAGACCAACGGCCACCTCTACTACCAGGCTTACCTCCGCGGCGCGTCGTCTCTCCCCGACTGGCTCCAGTTCTCCAACACTACTTTCACGTTTAACGGCGTCGCGCCAGCCAGCGGCTCCTACCCCATTGTCGTTACCGGGACCGACTTCTGGGGCTTCACTGCTGCCGAGTCGAGCTTCGTTCTCTCTGTTGGCGATGGCCCAGCGATCGAACTCAACAGCAAGAACCCTTGGGCGCCTCTCAACACTGTCTCGCGTGACCAGATCAACTACAAGTTCAACCCGGCCGATGTGCTCATCAATGGCACCGCCGCCACTTGGTCTGAGGTTGTTGTTACCCCCAACCTTACCAACTACAAGTGGCTCGCCTTCGACAACAGCTCGGGTTCAATCTTTGGTACCACTCCCGACGAGCTCGTCGACGGCAGCCCCGCTCCTCTCTCGATACCCGTCAACATTGCCTCTACCCAGGCGAATGATACCCTGACCTTCGCGTCCTTCCTCGAACTTAATGTCGTCCCCTACTTCTTCTCCTCGTTCGTTCTCCCCAACGTGACGACGGCGGCTGGGTCGACCCTCCAGTTCGACCTGACGCCATTCCTTCGTAACAAGACTACCGACATTAGCGCCACTGTGATTCCCAAGGAGGCCGCCTCGTGGCTGATTTACTATCCTGAGAACCACACGCTCATTGGCCAACCCCCTGTCAACATTTCCTACAGTGGCATCAACATCACGTTCAATGGCACTCTCAACTCGGTTAGTGCCACGACTGTCCTCAGCGTGAACATTACCGGCATCCAAGGTCCCCAGGGTACCGGTGAGCCTGCTCCCGTGCCCATGGGCAGTGTCCGTCACGGACTCTCCAAGAAAAACAAGATTATCATCGGCTGCGTCGTCGGCATCATCGGAGGCCTCATTGTACTCATCCTCCTCCTTCTGCTCTGCTGTCGCCGTCGCAATAAGAACAAGGCCGAGACCGGTCAGCCGTTAGACCCCGAACACCCCTCAAAGGAGTCGGCTGCTGCCAACTATGCTGCGAGTATCAAGACGGACCAAGAGCAGCGCAAGGCGTCTCGCGCCAAGGCCGCCTTAGCCGCGTTAGCCGCTGCTACCGGCTTAGACCGTTTACTCAAGAAGCCCCCCTCGGAGGGCGACTGGATGCGCGGCACGAGAATGCCGCGCACCCCCTCGACTGTCGTCCAGACTCCTGGCGGCAAGTCATTCGACTCTGAGGCCACCATCTCTCAGAGCCCCATCAAGGTTTCCAAGGCGTCTCCGGACAAGGCCCAGCGCCTCGGCGCGATCAACGGCCTCTTCGCCAACGACATCGAGGAGGAGGAGGAGCAGGAGAAGCTTGGCTCCGACCCCTCGCTCGCCACTACCAACTCGTTTGTCGGTCGTCCCGAGATCCTCGGCGTTCGCGGTCCGGCTCGCCTCTTCGGCGAGCCTTCCGCCCTCAAGGTCGACACTGCCGACTCTGCCGACGGTGTCAACACCGCTTTCGACGGCGGCAACCCTGCCTATGCCGTTGAGAAGGTGTCTAAGGTCGCTGCTGTCGACAACATCGACGCGGCCAACAAGGTCGAGGTTGCGCGCGCCGGCAAGGCGCGTCGCACCTCTTTCGAGTCCTTCTCTGAGATGGGCTCGCGTGCCAGCTGGGAGTCTGAGAACACTTTCCACTGGTCTGGCGAGAACGAGTACCTCCCGCCCATGCCCCTTCGTTCCGCTGGCGGTGGCCCTTCCACTTCGGCCGCCGTCAACGAGTCTGCTGCCAACAACGCCCCCGCCAACCGTGCCCCTGTCCAGGCTACCAACGTCCCGCGTCCCCTCCCCGGCTTCTACCCACGCTACCCCCGTAACGTGCGCCCCGGTGAGCGCCCCTACGTCCCCAACGACACGATGACGTCGTATGGCTTCTCTGAGTTCCAGTCGGACCGCTCTCTGAACTCGTTTGCCGACCCCGGATCGGCGTTTGGCTCGGCCTCGTTTGGAACGGGCTCGGGTTCCAGCTCGGGTCGCAGCGCCCACCTCTACAACAACTCAAGCTCGGGCCAGTTCCAGCCTCCGGTCTCGGCTCTTTCGCGCATTGCCTCGGGCATCGCGTCGACTGCAAGCCTTTCTTCTGACGAGCCAGTCGCATTCGGCACCGCGCAGAGGCGCTCGCTCGAGGTGGGCAACCCCATCGCTCCCACCTCGTACGAGACTCCTGCCACTCCGTCTCCCAACCGCCGCCTCTCGTCGTCTCGTCGCCACACGGCGGCCGTCCGCACCGAACGCCCGCGCGTTGTCTCCACGCATCTCGAAGACAACGCGGGCGTTGAGGTCTTTGGCACTCGCACCGAGGCTTTCGAGGACGCCGCCGACGCTGAGGACACGATTGTCTTCGGCCCCGTTCCTCGCAGCACGACCTTTGGCGAGCGCCAGTAAACGGGTCGAGTGAGGGCACTCGACTCGCCAAGTTTCTTTGTCCGCCATTTTTCGCTTTCGCTCTTTCTCATTAATAGGGTATAGGGATATGGGGTACAGTGCCGCGCTGGCCGCGAGATCATGCGTCGCGGCCACCACCTCTCATTGCATGGCAAAAGTGTATCCATAGTCACAGCATATATGCATTGGTAATTGAATTGAACAGCTTGGGCGGTCGCCGTGCGTGTTGGCCCAAACAACATTGACTGCTCCAGCTTGAAGATGGCGATAGGAGCGCATGTGCTGCTTGCAAGGCAGACGTGTTACAAGGTAGACGTGTTGCAAAGCAGACGTGCCCAACTCGGCAAGGTATCTCTATTCATCTCTCAACACTGTACTGCCGACCTACAAAGCGCAAACATGCCTACTATACTCAAAAACGAACGCGGGGCGCAAGGTGCCACTAACCAAACAACTTGGACCAGATGACGATGATGATTAGGAGGACGAGAACTGCAATGATCGCACCCGTGACAAACTTCTGCTGGTACATTCTGGACATGTCAGTGAAGGGGTAGCGCACAGGGGCGGGCATCGAGTGCGGCGTGGAATTAGCCGGCGGCTGACCTCGCCGAGGCGCGTGGCGGATGCCGGCGGAGCTTGCAGCTTGCGGCTGGGAGCTTTGGGCTTGGAGCTTGGGAGCTTTGGGCTTGGAGCTTGCCATCATGTCGGCCACCACCTAGCACGCACTCAACACTACCCGCCCCCTACCAACCAGCCTTTGGACTCACTTGTAAATCATCTTCTTGAGCGTCCCGCTCGCGCGGTCAATGTTCGAGTCGGCGTGGGTGAGCATCTCGCGCGTGTGCTCGATGTGCTCGCGCTGTCCACGGAGGTTGCGGAGGATGTCGGTGCCGACGTCCTCGGTTTCCAGGGCGATGCGGTGCGCGTTGTCGAGGCGGCGCGAGCTCTCGTCGAGCTGCTCGGTGCCGGCCAGCAGGCGGGTGCGGGCGTTGAACGCCGACGCGTCGGGCTCGTCCCGGTACGGGTCGTCCGAGGGGAATCCGGGGCCCGAGAGCAGCTCGGCGCGCTGTGTCTCGGCGCGGACGTCACGCTGTGGGGTGGGTCAGCCTGGATTGGGCGAGAACCAACGTAGGCAGACAAGACACGCACGACCTGCTTCTTGATCCTCTCGACCGACGATTTTGATCCGGCGAGCTTGTCCTGGAACGTCTTGCGGATCGAGAGCGGCATGGACGGGATCTCGACCTCCATCTGGGCGATCTGGGCGGGCGTGTGAGCAGTGTTCTTGGGTTGTCGTGCGGTGCCGAGCCACGTCGGCGCCGGGCACACGCGCCGAGGCTTGGCACGACACTCACAATCTCCTCGGCCTCGTCGAGCTCGTCGGCCACCTTCTTCAGCAGCGCCTTGCGGGGTTCTACACGCTGTGTCAGTGGCTCTGTTCTTCCCTCGGCACTGGGCGGACACTGCCGACTCACCGCCCTTGAGCTGCTTGACGTCGCCCTCGAGCTTGTTCTTGAGGCTCGAGAGGAGCTGGTTGAGGTCCTCGTCATAGTTTTCAAAGAGCGCTCTGGGGTACAGGTCAGTGACGGCGGCTGTGTAAGTAGAAGAGACAGCCGCTACTCACGTTGGTGAGTTGTCCATGTCGGTCGATGGTGTGGATGCGGACGAGACGAGGTGGATTGGATGACGCGCGTCGTGAGGGTTGCAGGCTGTTAGGTGGCGACGACTGCGGTGGATGCGGTGGTGCCAGCACGTGGTTGTGGCAGTGGACCAAGGGAAAAGTGGGAGGGCCGGTTAGTGGCCTCGAACCCTGCGGCGCCCTGTCTGGCATCCCTGCTGCCGATCGGTGCAAGTTGGGCAAGTTGGCTGCCCAGCCAGTACCGCTGCCAGCCAGCCAGCCAGCCAGCCAGCCAGCCTGCCAGTCTGACGCACGCTGGAACAACAACACACCCGCCCACTGCAACCACCACCACCACCAACATCAGACTCGATCACCCATTCAATCACAGCCTCACAATCACACAACTTTACGCACGCACACACACACATTCTACTCGCACAGTAGCAGCAGCAGCCCTGGCCTTGCATAGCGCTCAGCGACCATCGTAACTGGCTGTGCAACACATCAACGTAACACAGCGAGCATCCTTCCCTCCTTCCAGTTCGTCTGACCAAGCAAGCACACGAGGTGACATCGCTGACTCTTAGCAGCCTTCACTCCAGTACTGGGTGTCCGATACCTGTGGCCTTTGGCATCGCCGTCACCGCCGACAGAAGACATCAACACGGCTACGGCCCCAGCTGCGCCATCGCCATCACCCCCCTCCGCCTCCACCACGCAACAACATGAACTTCTTCAACAGGAGCAGGACTCGCACGCCAGTCGAGAGCGTGCGTGCGCTCCGCGAAAACCTTGCACGTCTGGGCTCTGCCATGTCCGCCGAGCAGAAGAAGAGGGTACGTGCTAGAGAAGGACAGGAGCGAGCAGTGCAGCGCTGCTTCCACTGTTGTGCATCGCGGGCCATCACGTGCCGCACGGGCAGGCGTTACAGACGACGAGAGGTTTCGTCACCTTCCCGGCGTGTCTCGGGCTCTCGCAGACCTCGTGCTTCAGACGTCCGCTGACACACCCCAGATCACAGAGGAGAACTCGAGGTTGATAGGCACCATCAAGGCCTGCCTCTGCGCCGAGGGTGATGTCGACTCGACGCCTGAGACAGTGACGGCTGTTGCCAACGAAATCTACAACCAGGACCTGCTAAGCCAGCTCGTTACCAACCTTCCCGGGCTGGAGTTTGAGGTCAGTTCTGCTACCAGTGTCACGTAGTGTGAGCTGACTGGCTCAGGCGAGGAAAGATGTCGGACACATCTACAACACGCTACTTCGCAGGCAGATCGGACCCCGGCTGCCCACGGTCGAGCTGATTGTGAACAAGCCCGATATCATCTTCAACACGCTGAAGGGGTGAGGCCGCGTGCGTGATGGAGCTCTGCTGACCATGTTGCAGCTACGCAGACGCAGACATTGCTCTGAACACGGGCATGATCCTCAAGGAGATGCTGCGGTACGAGCCTCTGGCCAAGATCCTTCTCCACTCTGAACAGTGAGTGTCATGTCTCGGGAGTCTGACTGATGCCGTAGGTTCTACACCTTCCCCAAGTACATCGAGGACACGACATTTGGCATCTCGTGCGACGCGTTTGCGAACATGAAGGTTGGTGGCCAAGGTTGTGGTGCCCAGATGACCACTAACACACCGCAGGAAACTTTGACAAAGCACAAGACAATGGTCGCGACGTATCTGGAGCGCAACTACGATCGGGTGAGTCGGAGCAGAGCTCCCCATGCCCGTGCTAACCCGCCAGTTCTTCAACATGTACAACACCCTCATCATGTCCAACAACTATGTTACCAAGCGCCAGTCGCTCAAGCTGCTGGGCGAGATCCTCCTCGACCGGGCAAACTACTCGATCATGACAAAGTACATTGCATCAGAAGCCAACCTCAAGCTCATGATGAACTTTTTGCGCGACCGGAGCCGCAACATTCAGTTTGAGGCGTTCCATGTGTTCAAGGTAAGTCACCGAGATCACTGGCAGGCTTGCTGACCCGGGTCAGGTCTTTGTTGCCAACCCAAACAAGCCACCAGAGATTGCACGGATCCTGCGCCGAAACAAGGACCGTCTGCTCGTGTTTCTCAAGGACTTCCACAACGACAAGGACGGTGCGTTGGGGTTGCCGGCTACCGACGGCAGACAGGGCTCGTAGAGTTGCGGCTTGATTACTGACAACCGCCAGATGACCAGTTCAACGACGAAAAGCAATTCCTCATTACGCAAAGTACGTGACGTCGTGTTGCGTGATGCCGTGTGTGCCTGACGCCTCCAGTCGAGCGCCTCTAAGGTGTCTCTGCCATTCAAGATCCCCTCCACCCACCTCCAGGCCGTTGTTGGCGCGCACGACAAAGCCTCTGCGCCAGGCTGGAGCCAGCATACACGACACAGCCCAGTCTTGCATTTGAACACTCAAACTCTGCACGAGTGCCACTCTCACGTTTCCACCCACGCACAGGTTGCCTTTAAGGCTGCCACCATCACGCTCCCTCCCTCTCACGACACCTGCTATCGCCCAGCGCTTTGAACTTGCGCGGACGTCTCCCTCCCTTGCATCGACACCTTGCCCCCATCTCCACTTCCACAGTCCATAAATAGCTCGTAGGCATGTTTATGGATGTTTGGCTGCTGCGGGTTGCGGGAGTGCTAGGATAAGAGGTTGTGCTCGTGGGGTTTGGTGGGTGCTGCATCATTCACCACATGGCATCACGACGGGCCCCCGGGTGTGGGTTGTTCTGGCTGAATGAAGGATGCGTATGTTGTTGCAAGGCAAAAGAGGGTGTGCGTGTGTGAACGAGTCCGAGAATGACGCAGGGTGGTATGGTCGGGAATACCTATCTGGATAGGCTGCATACAGGCTGCATACAAGCATGGTGTAGGCATTTGCGGCATTGGCGGTCGGACGTTGGGGTGTAAAAAGGCCGCTCGATGGGGCATCCGCGCGGGGCTCACGATTAAACCCGGCACCGGCACGAGACTGCGGCTGCGGTGTGGGCGGCTACGAGCCGGATCTGCCGTCGTCGCAGCCCGACACTGGGCCCCACGCGCCCCACCGACGGCCAAAGTGGCCAAGCATGCAGCTGTTTGTTGGCGCACGCCACCACCACGCACGAGGTGGAAACCGCCCGCAAGCATGCAGCACCTGGGAAAGCAGCACATGTAGGACGCCACTCCGCCCGACCCCCGCCTGCTGAGCAGCTGCATCCACCGCACCTGACCGACGCCGGTCGCAACCCCGACCGCCCGACCCCCACCACCCCACACGACCTCGTGTGCCTCCTACTCCAGACCGCCGCGACCGCTGCGCCGCCCAGCGACAATAGATCCCCTCTTCCTTCCCCACGGCTGCTCCGGCCGCCGGCTATTGCCCTGCGCGATGCTGTCGTCACCCTCCCACACCCGCCATTCCAGACACGCTAGCAGGACACGCCAGACGACGGCTGATCGAAATAACGACCACGCCCACTTTACGCACCCGACTCGCTCTCTTCTCAAGCACGCTCAAACGCAGCGCCCACAGCGCACATCCCACGCCGCTTTGCTTACTCGCTCGTCTTTTCACGCGTCTGTCTCACATCCACTGCACTGCTTCGAGATCGACAGCGAGCACGTTCGCACAGCCCAGCCCACCACTTGTAGTACCCCTTGGCCCCGCACACCGTCCCCGCGCCTCCTTCCGACTTCGGAACCCGAACCACTCTTCCCACCCGACCGCCCACTGCCCACCACCACCACCACCTTGCTGCCTCCCTCCCATCCGCGCATCTCATCTCATCTCACATCGTAGCTAGCCCCGCAGGCCACAAACATGTCTGTCGCGTCTGCGCCATGCGCATGCGGCCCGTCGATCCTCCTCAACTGCGGCAGGGCAAACGGCCCATCCCCCAACCCACCCAGGGTCGGGATCGGTCTCGGAGCAGCCGCGACGTCACCTGCCAAGGGCGCGACGGCGATCAAATCCGCCGACTTGCTCGACGGCGGCACGTCCGTCACCGTCTCGTCGGTGCCGTCGCACTCGCCCAGCGGCATGTCGCTCGGCACATCGCTGTCGTCTGACGCATCGTGGAGCGGCGCCAGCTCGGGCGTCGACGACTCGCCCGTCTCGTCTCTCAACCCCCTGCCACACGGCTCGCCGCCCCGCCCGCCGTCAGTCTCGAGCACCGTCTGCTCGTCCCCCAAGATCCGCTTCGGCTCGTGCCCCGAGCGCCCGCCCGAGCTGCGCCGCCGCAACTCGATCGCTGTGGGTGTGCTCGCGCGCAAGACCATGCTCCAGGCCCAGGGAACCGTCGGCGTGCCTCGCTGCGCCCAGCAAGGCCATATCCGCAGCGTCTACATGACCGACGCCGAGTGGGCCGAGTACCAGAAGCAGTTTGCGCAAAAATCTCAGTGAGTAGGGTGCGAGCGAAGGCGTGCAACTGCACAAAGGAGGCGCGATGGCATGCGGAAATGGGCAAAACGTGCTTGGTGGCGGGCGAAGCGGAAAGAGAGCGCTGGCTTGGCAATGCTGTTGGTCCGAAAGAGTGGCGGTGAGCTCTCTTAGCAACCAGACGCACCGATCACTGCGGCCAACTCGTGGCGTAAGACGTGTTGCCAAGACTGTCGCGCTGTCGAGACTCGGCCGTCGTATGCCGCGTGGTTCCAGCGCACAAACTCCCTTAGTTACGTCGACGTACCCACTGACACTCTCCCAGACAAACCCAGGCCGTCGATCTTGGAGCGGCGGTGTCATCGGGTGCAAAAAAGCTCTGGGGCAAGGTCCGCCGAGGCTCGAATGCGTCGACGGCCAGTGCCACTTCGACTCGCTCGGCTGCCCCTGCGCTCGGCGGCGGCGGCGCAACTAGGCCGCGGTCGGACTCGTTCCCTTCGCCATGCATGCCGCTTACCATGCCTGCGCAACAGCCAATTGTCGAGGAGGACGAGCCGCCAACCCCCGGGCGCGTGCTCGGACTCGACACAGGCGAGTGTGGGGACCAGACGCCACGGCGGCGCCAGTCGCCCTCTCCGCCCCCGCAGACGCTTGACGATGACGAGGATGACGAGGATGACGACGAGCCGGCCGACGAGGAGTCCCACTCGGTCGATGACGCCGACGCCACACAGCGCGAGCACCCGGGCCACTCGGCCGCCGTGCTCGGCTTCGAGCTGGCAGAGTACGACCAGAACCCGGTGTGGGACGCGGAAATGCGCGAGAGGCAGGACCTTGCGCGCCTGGCCCACGGGCTCGGGCAGGGCCGCGGGTCGCCCACGCCCGATGGCAAGCCGGCGTTAGTGGCAGCCGAGGCGGCGCCAGCTGCCGCTGCGGCTGCCACGCCGACACCGCCCGTCGCTATCCGGCGCGGCTCCAACTCGAACTCACACGCGCGGTACGCCGCCGAGGTGCAGCGGCGGCGCGACTCTGCCGCGCGAGAGCGCCGGTTGTCGGCCGGGTCGGCCAGAGCGTCGTCGACGGGCACGTCGCCCGTGGCCGAGGTGGCGGCGCACATGCCGCGGTTGTTCTAGAGGTGGAGAAGACATGTTGTGCAACAGCAAACAAACGAGGCGCGCGACCCCCGCGCGCTCGCACTTTATAGATGAGACCATGGTACTTGTAGCGTGTACGCACATACGGATGAACGGGGTGGATAGGGCCGGCGGGCGATTTGGCCCGGGTGGGGGGGTTGGTGGACTTGGGGCAGCGAGTCGACACAGTCGCGGGTGATGATAAGCAGCGGTGGGAGGTGGCGCCGTGCGCTGCGGAGAAACACGTATCGGAGGTGTCGCGTGCGTGCTCCTCGCCACCACAGCCAATTGGCGCGCTGGCACTGGGCGCCTGTGCGTCGCGTTCGATACACTGCATACACTAATTACTCTGCGTAGAAGACTGAGCCGCCACGGGCGCCACCCTCAAACTTGCGCGCGTCGCCAGCGGCGTCGAACGTGCCGTCGGCGAGCACGCGAATCGCGACGGGCGTGGAGCGCGACTTGTCCCACCACTCGATCTTGTGTCCGCGGGCAGCGAGCGTCGCGGCCGTGGCGTCATCGAAGCCCTCGACCTTGGCGCCGCGGTCGCTCGGCCGCTCGAGCGCCGTGACGTCGGGGAGCACCTGGTCGTGCAGCCGCGGCGCCGCGAGCGCCTCCAGCGCCGAGTGGCCAAAGTCGACGACGTTGCGGATGACCTGGACATTCGCGCCGATAATGGTGCTCCCGCCCGCCGCGCCGCCCACCAGGCTCGGGACACCGCCCCGCTCGACGATGTACGGCGTCGACGACGACAGCGGCCTTTTCCCGCCCGCCGCGTAGTTCGGCTCGGCAGGCGGGTACCCCGTCCAGTTCTGCACGCCCTCGAGGCTGAAGTCGTTGAGGCTGTCGTTGAGGTGCACGCCCGTGCCGGGCACGAGGATGCGCGAGCCGAAGAAGGACCCGATGGTCGTGGTCAGCGTCGCGATCAGCCCGGACGAGTCAACGGCCGAGATGTTGGACGTGCCCGCGTCGTTCTTCGCCGCTGCCGTGGCGGGGAGGTACGTCTCTGGCTTGTGCGTGTGCTCTCCGATCTTGGCGGCGCGTTCGGCGCCCGCGGCGGGCGCGATGAGGTCGGCCTGCACGCCTTCGAGGCCGGGCACAAAGTCCGGGTCGCCGAGGAGCAGGCGCGCGCCGTACGCCCACCGCAGTGCCTCAATCGTGGAGTGCAGGCCCGCCTCGGACCCTTCTTTCGGCGGGGGCAGCGCGTCAAGCGTGCCGAGCGCCGAGAGCAGGATCGCGCCCGACGCCGGCGCGCCGGGCGTGATGACGCGCTGGCCGCGGTAGCTCCCGACCAGCGGCTTGGCCCACTGGACGGAGTAGTCTGCGTCGGGTCAGCCCAGCCGCCGCCATCCCGGGACCCCGGCCCGCACGCACTCTTCAAGTCGCCGACGCTCAGCCGGCCGCCACGCGCGCGCACAGCGTCGACGATCGCCGCGCCAATCTCGCCCTTGTACAGCGCGTCCGGCCCCTCAGCGGCGATCAGCTCGAGCGTCGCGGCGTAGTCGGGGCGGCGGAGCGTCGCGCCCGGCGCAAGGATCGCCCCGTTGGACGTGTATGTCTTGACGAACTCGGCATCGTTGTACAGCCAGTCGCGCGCTTCGGTAAGTGCCTGGGGCGGGGGGGGGTCAGCACACACGGCCGCCTGCCGACGCCACGCCACGCCGCCCACCTCACCTCGTGCAAGTCCTTGCCGAGCGGGAAGCCCTCGCGCGCTAGCTTGATGCTCGGCGCAAAGAGACGCGCCCACGGCGCCCGGCCGTACTTCTTGTGCAGCTCCCAGAATCCCAGAATCTCGCCCGGCACCGCGACTGTCGGCCCGCCGTGTAGCGTGCCCGTGGCCTTGAGCCAGTCCATCGTGACGGACGCCTGGGGTCGGGGCAGGTCAGCATCGCGCACACACCATCGCTGCCACGCCGTGCCCGCTCACGCACCGGCGCAGTGTGCCGAAAGTTGAGCACCTCATACTCCCCCGCGGGCGTGCGCACAAGCACGAACCCCGCGCCGCCGACACACGAGTGGTGCGGGCTCGTCGTGTGCACCGCGATGCTGGTCGCGATCGCCGCGTCGACCGCGTTCCCGCCGTCCGCGAGCACTGCCGTGCCGATCGCCGACGCGAGATGGTTCTCTGATGCCGTAGCGCCTGACACTGGGGCCATGGTGAGTGAGTGAGTGTGTGTGCAGAGGAGAAGCGGCTGTTGTAGCTGTCGCCGCTTACGCCTGTCCTGTCGCCATTTATGCGCGTCGCTCGCCAGTCTGACGTCGACGGACTTGGCCGATGTGGGGTTCTCGGGCCGGCTGGGCGGCGTCTCCTCCGCTCGCGGCTGTGCTACTGTAGCCCTCCCAGTCACCTCGCCGCCGAAACTTGTGCACACTCGCTCGGCACACCCGTGCATGCACAGCGATATCCATGCTCACATACTACATACGGAGTACTCCGTGCTGGTACCAAGCGAGGCCTGAGCGCGACTGCACGCTTGGCCTGCTGCACTCGCTGCTCTCGCGCAGCCAGCCTACTGCCCAGCGCACCGCGCCTCGATCCAAGCCCGCTCTCGCCCCACAGTCGTGAGGTTCTCAGCCGGCGCACCCTCGCGCACAACAACCACGTCCTCGATGCGCACACCGCCGACAGGCAGGTAGCGCTTGAGCACGTCGTGGTCGACAAACTCCGACTCCCACACGCCGTGCGTGTCGAGCAGCTGCGGCGGGAAGTAGCAGCCCGGCTCGACCGTCAGCACCATGTTGGCGGTGAGCTTCTGCCTGATGCGGAGGTACGTGTACAGCTTGGCTGGCGTGGCGGCCGTCGACGGCGGCAGGTCCTTGTGCTCGGCGCGGAGAAGCTGCAGCGAGTCGTGAACATCAAGACCGAGCGAGTGGCCCAGGCCGTGCGGGAAGAAGGCGGCAGTAATACCGCTCTGCAGCACGTCGTCGGCATCGCCCTTGAAGATGCCGAGGGTGAGGAAGCCATCGATGAGCACCTTGTGCGCGTGGAGGTGCAGCTCGTCCCAGTGCGCGCCGACGCGCACCATGCCCTCGGTTTCCTGCCAGTGTCAGCGATGCAGCTGGGATCCCACGCACCTTCTGCATGCGTAGCACCAGCTCGTAGATCTCGCCCGCACGGTCGGTAAACTTGCCGCCGTTGCCGACAGGGATCGTGCGCGTCACGTCGGATGCGTAGCCCTGCCAGTCGCTGCCCGCGTCAACGAGCAGCACCTGCGGCTCGAACGCGCCGTTGTGCAGCGACGAAGTGGGGAGGACGTGCGAGTGGTCCGGCACGTCGCCGCAGCACCCGCGCGCGATGCGGCGCGGCGTAAAGGACGTGTCGCCCGGCTGGCGGGGCTGCGAGGTCGAGGGGAAGAGGCGGTCGTTGCAGCTGCGGCGTGAGCGACGATACCAACACCTCAAGTCACTACTCACACATAGTGTAGCGTGCTCGCGTGGCTCCCCGACGCCACGATCGGCAGGTAGGCCTGCTCGGCGCCCATGCGGCGGCAAGTCGCCACAAACAGCGCCTCGGCGTCGGCCTCGCTCTCGACCTCCCACGCCGTGATACCCTCGTGTCCCGTGCGGGTCTTGGTCTCGCTGCCTCCCTGCTTTGCGCGCTGGGCAGCAAAGCGGCCGAGCTCGCGCATGAGCACCTCGTGCGCGCCCGAGGTGATGGCGTTCGCCTGGCGGATGCGCGCGATCTCGCCCTCGGTCTTTGTGAGGCGTGCGCGGTGGAACGCCTCGCGGAGGAGCTCGGTGCGGTGCGTCGTCGTCTTGAGCACGTCGAGCACAGCCGCCGGCAGCGGTGGGTACTCTGTCGTCAGGGGGAGCGTGTGGAGCGTCGCGCTGGTGAGCGCGGCCAGCGCGTCGCCAATGTCGGCCGTAGACTTGATCGCGCCGGCGTCAAAGCGGCCCGCTGCGTCCTCGAGCGTGGGCGGGGCGACGGACCACATCGTCTCGAGCGGATCCGCGGGTGGGATGAAGAGCGTGTGCTGCACATCGTGCGTGCCGGCCGTGAAGACGACCAGCACCGACGCCGAGTGCACGTCGTGCGCGCCGGTCAGGTAGTTGAAGTTGGCCTCCTGGTCTGGGGGCGTCAGCGCAGCAGCGTCACCCCGACGCACGGAACGGCAGCTCGCGGTCAGTGTCGTCGCGCGTCGTCGTTGGGTGGCCTTGGAGGAACACGGCGTGCGTCTGCTGTCAGCGCCGTTCAGGGCGGGGCTACTCACGCCGGCGCGCTCAGCCTCGGGGAGGAGCGCGGTGAGCTCGGCGGCAACCTTGGCCGCATGCTCGCGCGCTGGGAGCTTGCTGCTGGAAGCGTTGGGCGAGGTCTCGAGCGTCATTGTGGTGTATGGGGTAGTTCCAAAGTGCTGCTCGTGATTGCCTGCAATGTATCACGCGGTCACTTTTGGTGCGACGGACCTGGCCGTGCAGGCTAGGGTGGCAAGATCCGGCGCCTAATCGCCGCCGCCGTTCCGACCTTTACCGGGCTGTATTACAAGCACGCTGCATCTAATATCTAAGTTACTACAACCTCCCAACGCATGCATTAGATGCGGTCCACGAAGATCTCCTCGCGCTTTGGTCGGCGCTCCTTGCGCTCCTTGCGGGGTGGCGGTGGAACAGCCTGCTTGAGCAGCTTCTCGATGCGCGCCTCGTAGTCGAAAGGATCTTCCTCGGGCCCAATACCAATGTCCCGGGTTGTTGGAGGTGGAGCAGCCTCTACTGGCGCGGGCTTCGGTGGCTCGACCGCCGCCGGATCAGGGATGGTAAGTGACGAGATGCCGACACCGCAGATGACGAGCACGACGATGATCGCTGACGTGTTAGTTGACGCAGAGATGAACAACTCACTGATAGCCCGCCTCGTTGCCTCCCACTTAGCGCTCTCAATCTCCGTCTTGAGATCGCCGACCGAGATGGTCGCACGGTTGTTAATCTCCTGCACAGTGTCAGCTTGGCTTCCACCTGGGGCAAAACAACCACCCACCTCAATGGCAATGTCAAACGACTTGATCTCGGATCTCGTCTCCGTCTTGCGGTCGTTGACTTCAATCTCGATATCATGCTTGAGAATCTGCATCTCCTCGGCCATCTTGACTTCCACCGCGTCCAGCTCGCGTCGGATAGCGCTGAGATCGTCGCGGGCGGCAATCCCGGCGTTTCGTGTTCGGAGATTGAACTCGGTCCCCAGTTTGGACAGCGCCGCCTTGAAAAGGTACACCTCCTGTGATCAGTTAGCCCCCACCTTTCCTCTCCACACCCACGTTATCCAGCTCCTCCTTGCTGAGCATGTTGCCTGTGGCGCGATCCGCCCGCCGTGTGATCAACCCGCGCGCAGCCTCCATAAGCGCCTTGGCTGACTCGGAGTCAATGTTTGCGCGCTCAAGCGCCGACACAAACGCGTGCGTGTCAAACGGGTGACGCGCGCGGCGAGTCGTAACGCCAGACGGGGTGGGGAGTGACACGGGAGCGACCGCCAGGCTCGTTTCGGGGTCCGCGTCCGCGGAGTCGGACATGGACGCGGCGAGCTTGGACGTCGACGCTGTGCGCGGCGAGTCGGCGCCCGCGTCGGTCGAGAAGCCCTCTGGTGGAACGACGTCCGCAAACGGGTGGCTCGACGAGCTCGACAAAGGAGGCCACCCCCGCTCGCCTGGCGGGGGCAGCCCGATCGGCGCCCCTCCCGGCCGATCGGCATCGCGCGGCCCCGGCGTTCCGATCGTGATCGCGCGCGACTGGCGTGGCGGACGCCTGCACCCCGGGCCCTTTGCTATCGCTGCAGGAATCTTGCGCAGGGCGGTAAAGCTCTTGTGGTGCAGCATTGCGATGAGAGTGGTGTGAGGATGGTGATGCGCGCGTCGCTGTCAGGTTGTTGTAACGGAGACACGCGACAGATCGACGGTTAGTCACGTGCTTGGGGCACGTGGCCTGTGCGTGGGTATCACGTGCAGGAGGAGTGCCACATCTCTCCCGCAGCAGCCTGCTGCCGCTCTTCGCGAGCGATGACTGGCATTCCGTGCAGACAGAATAGCTCACGCCTGCAAACACTTCGATCTACTCCCAGTCAAGAAAATGCAAGATCGACGCTGAACCACTTCGTGCACGTTTAAGCCGCCTAGATCTAATCTAAGGGGACCCGCACTGGCGCTGTCGCTCACCAGCCCTCCGAGCACCGCCGGTTAAACTGCTGATACCGCCCGGACCACCGACGTCGAGGCTTTCAACCAAGTCCATGCAGAGACCCGCCCTTCTAAAATGCACAGGTATGGGTGAGCTCTAAATTGAGAGGACGATGGAGGATGGAGGAAGGTGGGGGCGCTCTGAGTTGTCGTGGTAGTTGCTTAAGGTTCTTGTCCCGAGTGCTGACATGTTAGCGATAGGCCCTGACCCGCCCCCCCTGCCATCCACAAAGGCTAGAAACACTTCAACAGCGCTCACAAGCGTCGCTACCACTCCAAGGCAGTACTTGCATTTTCGCTGTAGGCCATAGGCGTCCCGTGAGTTGTCGTCATGGCTGCTAAAACGCTCTCCTTCCGAGTGCTGACATCTCAGTGGGCCCTGATCCTCCGGCAACACCACGCCGCCAGCGAGAGCCGCGACCACTATGGTCCTATGATTCGGGGCATCGGTGACGGCGCGCTCCATCTTGATGCGCTCGCGGATGCACGGGCGCGCAACCTCCGCCTCGTGGCCTCTGGGCCTGAGGTGGTCCGGTGTGGCGCCGGGCTCGTGCAAGGCACATCTGCCCCTCTGACATGAACAAGGGCTGCCAACACTTCGACAGCGCTCAACAGCCTTGCTGGTAGCCCAAGACGACAATTATATTTTCACCGCTGGTCCCGTGAGTCTTCATGCTGGCTGCTCGAGGTTCTCGTCCGGAGTGCTGACATCTCAGTGATGGGCCTAGAGCCATCTCCCCCTTTGTTATGCACAAAGACCAGAAGCACTTCAATAGTGCGCATCAGTGCTGCTACCACTGCGAGATAATACACACATTTCGCCGTATGTCATAGGCGAGCCGTGAGTCGTTGTGCTGGCTGCCAAGGTTCTCCTCACGAATGCTAACGTCTCAGTGATGAGCCCTGAGAACTGGTCCCTCTGCGCCGGTACTCTGGGGGTAACAACACTTCAGCGGCGCTCACCAGCGTTACTACCACTCCAGGACGCTCATCACCATTTCACCGCGGTCGACAAGCGAGTCTTGCGACAGGCCACCTCAAGCATAGTCTCGGCTGCAGATACTTCTGAGACTGTCTTACTTTCCCCACCTCCGGTGCGGCCGGGTATCAGGCTCGATATTCGCTGGGCCCGGCTCCCCACACGGATGTGTGGTATCCGGCCCGCCGGAAGCTGCGACATTTTCCTCCGGGCGGCTGGGAGGCGGTCACGAGCCTGGGCTCTGCCCTCGCTCTTCCAATTAGCGCCACTAAAGCCTTGTCTGCACCCTCAGTTTGCCGTCGTCCCGACCCTTTGAGCAGTCACCCGTCGTCGCTGGATGAGCTCTAGGCACTGCCACAGCCACCTCGCTTCTCTTAGAGCCAAGAGCTCTCCATGTCGGTTGCCCACGAAGCGTCCCTCTGCGCCCTGCCCTCCACCCCCCCCGGCGTCCTCGGCGGACGTCTGGCATCATTCCGTGACCTGTGGTCTCCCAAAGACATATGTACATTAACTAGATGCACATCCTCCATCAGAGGCATTGCAGGACAAGGCTGCCACTCGGTAGGGAGGCCGTGCCTGTCAGTCTGAGCAGATTGAGGGCAACAAAATTCCGCCGGTCTCTGCTCTCCCTACAAACACAAACCGATGTGCAGGCCGCTGATCGCGCTTTCCCACCTGCATCCAAGCATGCACATCATTGCCCATGTCGTCGCAAGCATTCCGCCGCCATCGTTCACGGAGGGAGCACATACAGCGTTGCACTAGCTTAAGGCACCGAACTGCGCAGTACGGTGGAAAGATGCTCGCCACAGCCCCCCCCCCCCCGGCCCCCACCCTGAGTCGGGTTACCACCACCATCACTCACCTTACTCGACATCGACGCCTCACGTCTCTTCCCACCCACGCCGATCCTGTACACCCTTCTCCCATTTTTTATCCATTCGTCGTACTCGTCACGGAGCTTCTCGTGGGTGTCGTGAGTGTGGGCGTCCCAACCTAGCCGAGGTGAGTTGTCTTTGGGGGCTGGTTACTGTATACCCCCGCTCCCGGGATGCTCTCTCGACGTGGCTGGCCTCCTCATGCCTGTGTCTCTTGTCTCTTGACAAGTGAGTGTTCTACAAAATTGTCCTAGTCTCAATGCCTACAGCTGATATTCCTACCAGAACACAGGCACGCGGTATAGAGCAGTGCCAGAGAGAAAGCGCCAAGGCGGACTCTCCCCCACCCGGCGTAGTTTTCCTGCTGTTTGACCCACCAATGGACACGCCTGCACACAGCCTGCATCGTTCAAATCGACGTGAAGATATTCCCCAGTGTCAGTGTGTGCACCTATGCTTACGGCCCAGGCCGACAGCCTTCTGCCACCGGGCGTGGGTGTGGCTGCGCGACCACTAGCACGCCCAAGAGGTCCAGTTACGCTGACTCGGAACGCCGAGACTGACGACGGTTTGTTCCTGATTCGACAACGAGCAACCCCGCGTCCCCCTATGATCTTCAATGCACTGCGATTTACATCTTGGGCGCCATCGCCCTGCTGATGTTTTCTCCCCACGGTGAACTGGGAAGGGCGAAGGATAAAGCGAGAGGCGGCTACTGTTGCCCCCATCAACTCAGCCCCCATCTTCGTCCTGGTCGCCTCGGTCCTCCTTAAAATTGCTGCGCCAGTGTAGCCGCCACGCTGACGCTGACTGAGGTCCAAGTACGCAGGTGATTTTGTGTAAGGCGGATGACATGCTGGTTCTCTGGACGCATGAGGATCGCGGCGAAAGTTTTCTTGGGCGGGATTGGCTAGGATTTGGGTCGGCCTTGCCAGGCCACCGTCACCGCCACGTATCCCATCGCTTTCCCTTCTCGGTCCCTCGGCGCCTGCCTTTCTCCACGAGCCGCGTGCCGCGGCCTACATGGTGTGCGGTGTCGGTGCCGGTACCGATCATGCTGCTCCCCCTGTCAACTCCGGCACCCAACAGGGCGGGCTGATGTTCCGGGGCTGGCAACAACTCCTGGCTCCGGGCCATCTCAGCAAGTCGACTCTCATTGATCAAGGACTGCATTCGTTCAAGGTAAAAGAATGAGTTTTTGCCTGCCTGACGGTGAGCTGGGCAGGGAGCCTTCGGAGAGGAGAAGGCTGTACTCGATTTGGTCGTCGGGCGACCGACGAGTCATCGCCTGTGGTTCCATGGGTCCACCGTAAACTGAGAGCTAACAACTGATTGTGAGAGAGCAGGATATCTAGGCGAGACGAAACACATCACAGTGACGTGGAGACACCGGCGGTGGGGGGAACGAAGCCCTACCATTGGCTGATTACGGCTCGTCGTCGAGCGGCGCCTGTCTACCTCGATCTGATCTCAGATCTGACCGTCCCCGGTGTCCCTTATCTCCATCGCTCGCGTTAACCGAGCCATCCTTCTGATTTCAGTGGGGTCGGCCACTCTGATGGAAATAGCCGAGACTGTTGGAATGTGGCCGGACGCGGTGGGGGAAGACACGCCGAAGAGGGAGACGGTGTCTCGGATGTCGGATGGGTACTGACCAGCTTCACTCGGAAGGACCTAAAGCTCCAGATTTGATGTCGGATCTTCGTGCGGGAACGAGTGACCTATCAGCGGGGGAAGCGCTGCAACTCCTCAGGACTTGCGTAGCAGTACCAACACTCCTGCGGTTGGGAGGGGTGGATGAATCGTTACTCCGGCAGCTGCTCCCTCAGGCCACTGCAAGAGACACTGCTGGGCCGCTCGCTCTCCGACCACACTGTGCCCTAATTCTGCGGCCAAGTGCGTCTTGTCCTTCAACGACATGTCACACTTCGTGAAGGACGCACCCAAGGCCGCGAAAATCCCCTTCAGAAGCACCCTGTCAACCTGTTCGCGCCATCCACCAAGCTCCTCCAGTATGGGATTCATGCACCGCTCCCTGCATATGACGGCACGCCCCGACACCCACTGCTCTACCCCAAGACTGATCCGGTAAGCTATGCGAAGTGGAGAAGACGATGGCAAGCGTCCGAGAATATGGCAAGAACACAGACACGAATGATGAGCAAACGACACCATCGACGGCGGGCGGAAATAGGTCGGAGCGTCGACGCCTTTTGGAGCGATCTCAACACCTGCTTTCTGGCGTGTCCTACCTTCTGAGAAGCACTGTGTTGCTGATGCCTGATCTACACAGCACCGAAAAATGACTTTTGTGTCGCGAGCGAAGCAGCAGATGGAGGGCTGTGCACAGTCCAGGAAAGCGACGCTGAACGGCGTCCCTACAGTCCCCTCACGCCGACGTTGCCAGCCAACTATGAGCTACTCGCTGGTGCAATGTGCACTACATCTGGTCCCTCTACTCCTTCAGTCGATCAACATGGCACTGAAGTTGGGTATCGTGCTATGAGCGACAACAGCGGGTGTAGACGAAGCTCCAGAGTGGAGCTCTAGAGGACGCTCCTGCCAGTTCCTCCCCACCGGCCAACGGAGCGAACAAGCCCATGCACTTCCGGAGAGTGCGCCGTGCAGCACATACGGGCCTTAGCTTGGTCGGCATTGAACTAGAATGGCGTCTGTTCCATGTCCACCGGCAGCCAGTACAGGGATAACGCCCAGAGGGTGCACGTCAGGATGCGCCCGCCCGGCCCCCATGGGCGGAACGACGGGGGCCCAGCACACTAGCTACTGAGCTGCACAAACATCCGAGCTCTACTCTGATTCACGCAGTACTGACATCAGCATTTTGTATCAGGAACGACACCGGCGGGTGGAGACCTCACGGCGATGAATGGAGCCTGCAGGACCTCCCAGTTAGTCCCTGGTGGCTGTGACACTGCAAGGCAATTACAAGCTACTGAGAGGCGTGCGGGACAGCCCATGTCATCACTGGTGCGGTGGCATGCCACTGGACCATGGCTTTTGTGGCATGAACTAAAGCAGCGGGTGCCAGCGGAACGCCAGGAAGGCTACCGGCTTGCAGGTCCGCCCTATCACCTGACGCTGCAGGTCAACGCACCAGCCACAGACCAGCACGCTGAACAGCTTATCCAGGTGGCATCTTGACCAACATGGCGCTAAATCATGGCGCTAAAATCAGTGGCACAAGGGAGCGAGAGGCTGAAAGCGTAGCGTCGAGGAGGGGGGCCTCGGCTTCAGGGAGCGGGCCGACCAGTGTCCAGAGACCTATGCCGCACGCCAACGTGTATTCACCAGTGCATACCACGGGTTACCGGACCCCGAACACAGGCGATGCTTGGAGCTCACGAGGCTCATGCTCGCTTTCGGCGGCCGCCCGGGTGGCTCAGACGTCGCGACGTGCTGCTTGCCCAGTTAGGCCAGCGTCCCACTGACGATGCGAGCCAACGCACAAGCTGTTACCCAGTGGCCGGCAGGGGACAAAGACACGCGGGCAATGTTGGTTCTACAACGCCTGACCCGCTTTGAGGCTTTGAGGCGTCGAGAAGGTTGCGGGCGCGCGGCTTGTCCAATGGGATGTCCTGCCGGCTCGCACCGACGTCCCACAACAACGCGACTCACTCATAACGCACAAGCCAATGAAAATCGCTCAACACAGCGCGTGGAGCCACTATTATTGCGTGTAGCCGTTTGGGGGGCTCGCTTGTTGCGAGGGCCACTGCACTTCGGGAACACGCAAAGTGTGCCCGACACGAGCCCGTTCCCCTATCCGACGCCCACCTGCCTCCCACCGACGACGAGAAGCAGCACACAAGGTGCTGGTCACTGACTAGAAGACGTCATCCAAAAAGCCATTTTGGCGAATGCCTGGGGCTCTGTAGTGCCTAATCCCACTCTGACGACTTCGAGAAGCTGGCGGTACCCGGCGCCCCTGGCACTCCTTGACACGGCTGGCTTCCTACTGACGATGTGACTCGACGCCCAGGGCATCGATGATTGTACAGCACCGTGCACTGAAGGGAAGGCCTGAGATGCGACGTTCCACTCGGACGACAGGAGTTCGTCGGTACCCCTGCCTCCGACAGCCGGAGCTGGAGCTGAGCTTGGTGAGCCCTCCCCTCCTCCTGCCAACGGTAAAGCCAACTGACAGGTTTCCACCCAGCTCGCGTTGCAGAGAATCCAAGTGCCAATACTGCGAATGCCTGAAGGATTTTAGTGACTAATTCCACTCTGACGACGGCCAGCTGACGGAGACCCCCGGCGTGCCTCCGAATGCGAGGAGCAAAGGTGCCAAGATGGGCCAGCCGCCCACCGGCCTTCCGCGCCAACATCAAGGCAAGCATTGTCTAGCTCACGAGAATGCAAGCGCCATTGTTGTACTCCGTGGAGTTGATGCTTACGAGTCTGTGATGCTCAATTCAACTCTGAAGCCAGCCAGCCACGGAGGTCCGCGGCGGGCGTGCCTCCGAGCTCGACCATCAAGTTGCCAAGATGGCCAGCCGCCCACCGGCCTTCCGCGCCAACATCAAAGCAATCATTGTCCAGCTCACCTCACAGAGAATGCAAGTGCCAATATTGTTGATGCTTACAAGTCTGTGATGTTCAATTCGACTCTGAAGCTGGCCAGCCACGGAGGTCCGCGGAGCGTATGCCTCCGAGCTCGACCACCGAGTTGCGGAAATGAGCCAGCCGCCCACCGGCCCTGCGTGCCCTCATCCAAGCAAGCATTGACCGGTTCACAGCGACGAGAGTTCAGGCGACATTATTGTTGCATATGCTTGCAGCTTCACGGGGCTCTCTGCCGGTCTGACTACAGCCTAAATTCCCCTGGTACGCCGGGCTGACAGCGGCGCGGGGTGTGAAGAGTCACCCCACGCCACCCTCTGGCGGCGATGAAACTCAGCCCACTAGCAACTGACTAGTACATTGGACAGCTCATTCGCGCACCATTATGACGGATGCGTGCAGCTCTGGGGCGGTCAGCCCAGCGTGGCTGACGGTCCGGATTCCTCACGTGCCTCGACCACAAGGGCGTCAGCCCACCCCGCCGCACACGTCCGCCCTCCTTTACAAGGCTATGCGGCGCACACCTGACCATGAGAGGCCCCATGCACACCCGCTGGCATTTTATGTGCCCCGGAGATGGTGTGGCTTGGCCCGCTACGACCTCCAACGTGGCGGCTGGGCCGGCGGCACGGCGCCACGCATCGTCGGTGGATAGCACCCACCACCGCAGTCCACGGGGCACGTGTCAAATGCGCAGCATTACGCGCCGCATGCAGGCTCATTCGGGTTACTTGTTCACCACTGGCTGTTGCGCAGGGTGCGACGGCCGATAGCTTTGCCACACCACCGAGCACAAAGCGCCTACTCCCGCCCGCACGCGTTCACAGCTCTATGCACCACCACACGTGATCACCCACGAGAAGGAGTGTGCACCAACGATTTCTCGAATGCGTATCACTCGGCATCCAGCAGACGGAAGCGCGTGAGGCGGCAGCCGCCCTCGAACCGCCCGTTACGGCGACCACACGCCTGCACAGCTTCGCTCACCATCACACCTAGTCACCCACTGGGCCCACTACCCACCGAAAATTTATTGCATGCGTATCGCTGAGCATCTGGTCGATGGAGGGCGCGCCGCGACAGCCGGCTTCGAACCGCCCGTTGAAGCCACCACACGCGGTCACAGCTTGGCTCACCTGCACACCTCGTCACCCACTTGGTGTACTACGCCCCGACGATTTACGGTACGCATAGTCTTGCAGCACAGCTGGACCGCAGCGTGAACGCAGCAGAAGCATGTGGCCGCGCCGCCACGCCACGCCAGCCCCCAAAGCTTCGCCCTGCCCACACCTGGCCCCACCAGGGGAACAGTGGATCCACCGCCACTCCCAGGCCCCGCTGTCCAAAAATACAACGCCGTACGCAGCCCATGAGAGGCCAGAAACGCCAGCGGGGGCTCCCCATCGATATGGGCACCGAGCGCCGCGCCACGCCAACACCTCGCCGCTGGCCCATGCCGCCGCTTGCCCATGTCGGCGCACACGCCGCAGGGGGCCGCGCGCTATTCTCATCTCCGAGCACCATGGGGCTTGCAGCGCGAAGGATGGAGGCATGGGGAGGTGCGCCGAGGCCGCCTTGCAATCCGGCGTTTCGGCCTCCATCCGCACAGGCTTGCGTCGCCCCCAGCTGGAAATCGCCGCCCAACAGTCGATGGATCGGGACACCCGACAGCGTACCTCGGTGCTCCCCTCGGCGTGATTTCCTGCGAACGCCGTCTTACCGACAAGCGACACGCGCATGCAGCCAGCGCACGGCCGTCCGTGACCATGCCCGCGGATGACGTCAGCGGAGCGCTCTATCTTTGATCAGTCTTGGTCGTCAGCTGCTCGGCGCACCCGACGACCCCCACGTGCCGTGTCGTCATGCAGATCTGCGCGGGCCAAGATTAGAAGACGCAAGCGATGCGAGAAGAGGAGACGGCCTAGCGAGCGGCGGCGGGCCAGCCGCATTCCTCGCCGCGGATCGTCGCTGATCTTTGGCTCTCAGCAACATTCCGCTCGCGGGCGCCAAGTCCTCGCTCGTGCCAAGGACTCGGGGATAGAACGGGACCGTGCCGTTTATCGCAAGGGCATTGCTCATGCGTGTGGGTGTGTGGTGGGCTGGCTACGCTCGCTTGCGGAGCACGGGAGCGAGGGGGGGGGGCAGGAGCTGGCTTGGTCGGTCTGCGCCCGCCTGCCCATCATCTCGCCGTTCATCAGCGTGAGTGCCTTGCTCGTCATGCAGTCCCTCGGGCCCGCGGCGTGCGGCGTGCAGCTCGTCGTGCCCACCACTGCTGAATTAATTTGCCGATGTAGCGTACACCAGACGGAAAATGCTCGAGAAAACGCGCTCGCGTCATGGATGACGTCTGGCGATGCTCCGCAGCTTCCGGCCTGCTTCCGTGGTCGTCCTGCGCAAGCTGATCTGATCCGACCGATCCGCAGGTGGGTCCAGGCACGCCGCCGTCCATGACACGCACGGTATCTATGGACTTGGTGGCCATCATGCGCATAAATAGCCGAGTTGACGGAGAGTTGTGACGCATGGGTTTGACACGGGTCTTCGTATTTTGGGAGCAGGCAACACGACGTGCGGTGCAATGTTTGTGTGAGCCGTAACGCATTGTTGTGGGTGATCCGTCAGTCAAGTATTGCGAAGAGAGAGAAAGAGAGAAAGAAAGTAAGACTTCACACAAACAACATGCCCTGCTCGCTCGGTTCGGATCTGCCTGCCTCCGCAAAGGACGGAGCGGCATGCGGGCTTAGTGTGGAGCAAACCAGAATGGCAGTGCCCGACACGCCCACCCTCTCGGCCCACGCACGACCTGTCTGGCCCCCCGTTCTCCTTTCACTCGCTAGCAGCGCGGCTCGGTGTCCAAAGTTTGCGCTCCGACGACGTGCCCACCTGCATCAATCCCATGGCCGAGACACGACGAGTAAGCGGTGGCCAGGGCGCCCACCCCCTCAAGACTCAAGACAGCCACTCGCCCTGCAATCCGTCCTCACCTCATTCCTCATTCGTCCCCTAGCTACCGCTCTACTCCCCATCGCCATAACCCTTCGCAGGTGTTTACGCATTCCCACAGAATATCCAAGTAGTACAATGTAACAATATGTCTTCACAGCCTGTGAATACAGATGATTCTCTTGGGCGTATCGTATCGTACACGCCTCGTCCCTCCTCCCCACTCCTCCCTACTGGTTTCACCGCTGTAGTGTCGGCTCCGGCCAGAACGCCGCTGTGAACCTGCAAAGTCGTCATCAGCTCATGTCTGGCACCGCGTAGCCTTGCCTCGTCTACCCACACTTTGCGAAAGCTTTTGCGTTGAATCCAGTGCTGCCAGAATGCCACTAGCTTGGCTCCAAGCCTGTGACCTCCCAGATTTGGCTCCAGCGCGTGGATCCCACCGGGTCCTGGGTTGCCTTGGCACAGAGATACCAGTCTTGTCAACCACGCAATGATGTAGCAATCTGCAATCGACTGAAGTACCCGTGTCAGATCCAGTATCCAAGAGTTACCGATCAGATCATGTGCACTCACCAGATGATCGCCAAGCGCAAACGGTCCCACCATTGACGCCTCGAGCTTGGACAACGTGCCAGAAACGTGGACCGTCCACGCCGCGCGGCTGGCTTCAAAGAACTCGGGTTGTCGATCCAAGCCGAGGTCGCTGCTGTAAATATCAAACAGTGACTGGTTCGCTGTCGCCTTATCCTCGAGAAGATTCACGGCTTGTTGTTCCCAAGACTTGAGCACAGAGGCGGAAGGGACCAGAGACAACTCGTCATGGGCCATGTGAACGTAGCGCTTGAGGGCCAGCCGTCTTGTTGCCAGCATCGTGCCTTGGGATCCCGCCAGCTTCATACTCAGTTCCTGCGCGTCTCTTGCAGCTAAATCAAGAAAGTTTGGATCCACGAAGGGGTCACGGACAAGCGCCACCAAGAGATCCGTCAATTCCTTCTCTGTGACGACAACGTCAGCCATTACGACCACAGCAGCAAGATGCCGCACCTCTTGGAATCACGGGTAACAGAACCGGGGCAACCTTCGAGGTGCTACCGGGTGTCCATGATGGCGGCTTGCACTCGTCAATGAAGGCGCATATGGTCTGGGGTCGAGTTAGACTATGGATGCAATGCACCAATTGTGGTACTCACTGCCGTGTCACAGAGATATCTATACCTCGGTTCGTCGTCACCTGAGGGTGCATTCGAAGGCGTTGACGGATCAGGGGTGGCTGCTACTGGTACCGCGAGTGTTGGGACAGTAGCTACAGGCTTCGGTCAGTCGACACTTTCCAGAGTTTAACAGTTTTAAGACATGCCATTGGGGTTGATTCTGCGTTGCGTTAGTGGGCCTGCATGGGTGCATGCCATGCACGCATGCCAGCGTGCATGGCAATGGTAGCTCTTGGGCTAATTTACGCACCTCAGGTATGGGAGGGAAAAGTTCTCTCCTTTGGCTGACCAAGGAAGAAGAGGCAAAAGGTTAGATTGGGCTAGTTTACCCGCAGTGGTGTGTGCTCACTGATATCAACGTGGTGGAGAACGTACTCGTCCTCGCCGTAGCTCTTCTCATGAAGACACAAGCGAGGGACGGTGGACAGCACTGATGTTGGCCAGCTGTTGACGGTGGGTGCATGCACCGCAAAGCATGATGTAAGTGGAAATGCGAGGTGGAGGTCGGGTAGGTAGGGTAAGGGAAATGGTCAGTATCCTGGTGCTACGGAACTGTAGCGGTGGAGATAGTACGAAACAAAACTCACCAGTACAGGATGGCTTTTGGCGTGCTGTCCACCTGCATGTTGGTGGAGGAGCGCAGAGAGGGGTGCACAGAGAAACGCACGCGGCCGTTCAATGCTTTGGCCGTGTGGATCCGCGTTTAAGAGGATGGGATTTGGAGATGATGGTGATGAAGAGTAGGACAAATGGAGGGAAGGAAACGCAATGTATAATGGTGTTTGTTGGGGGTGTGGTATGGAGGCGAGTGGTGGTGTGAAGAGTGCCAAACCCGAACAGCGTAGTATGCAACAACCACTAAGTAGGTAGGCAACTACAATGTCACAACAGCAAGCTGCCGTTTGATGCTGCAGACGCGGGGGAGGAGGAGGGGGATATTTCCAAATGAAAGCCAATGCCGCTCCGCCTCAAGTGACGTGTTGGATTGGCATGTCTTGCTCGTGTCCAATCGGGCGGACGCAAAGGCCAACGAACGAGACTGTGGCGGCGTGGAGCAAGCAGCAAAGGAGGAGGAAGATGAAAGACAGCTATGGGGGGTGCTTGAAGAATACAAGCAAGACCTTGCCGGGTTGCCGGGTGCGGTGGGAGAGGAAGAAAGCGAGGCCGGGGTAGGCAAGGGAGGCAAGGGACAGAGGGCCTAAGAGTGGAGGGGGGATGGCGGCCCAGGAGCAGCTGCCTAGGAGCTGGATCTGAGCTACACGTCCAGGCTCAGCCTTGCGTGGTGCAGCTGGACACGTCGACCTGGGTGGGGGTGGGAGTCGGAGTTGGGTGATGGCTTCGTGTGTGGCTCGGCGTTGGACGGACGGAGTACGGAGTAGTGGGTGCCAAGCGAGTCATCGACGACGAGCAGCAGGGCCCGCCTGGGGTTGGCTGGGTTGGTGGGAGGGTGGGTGCTGCCTGGCCTGCGCCGCTGGCGGTGTGGTGGTCGATGGATTGGATCCAGGCTGGTGGTGCTTTTGTTTTCCAGGGACGGCTCGGTTCGGCCTTACGCCACGATCAGGGGTGAGCACTCTGAATGAGAGGAGGCACGTTGCCCTTCCGGAACATTACGGTTGGGACTACACAAGCGCGCGGCGGTGGCGAGGGCGGGCGGCCGTGGTCAATCAAGGCTGGGCGGTTGGGACCGCCGACTCGTGTGTTGCGCGGGCGGTCGGTGCGGTTCGTGCCTTTATTGAGCGGGTGCGTGTGTGTGTGGATGTGTGCGTACGCGGTGCGCGTGTGCGTCCGCGTGGTCTGATTCCGAGTCTGCTGCTGTTGGTGCTGCTGTGGCCTATGCAAATGCGCAATGCTAGCGACAAGCGCGCAACGCAAAGCAGCACTTGGGAGCTGGCAGCAAAATCGTGGGGTTAGATTTGGTCGGTGGGGGAGGAAGCTGCTTGGGTGCGTGTACCCCCTGTGTAGCCTCCGTGCCCACCTCGCTCGCTCACCGGCCCAGTTCATCTTGCATTAGGCACGCCGCGCTCCGGTGGCTAATACCGGCTAATGGCTCGGCCCTCGGTCCTCGGCCCGCTCGCTGCACGACGTTTCATAATACACTCACACGGCAGCCCGCGCAATGCGTCAAATGCGTCGGAGAGCAGACGGGACCAAATCATCCAGGTCGAATTTTGGTTCCGAGAGACATTTGACTGATCGGCTGGTCTTGAATCAGGGCCAATGCAGGGGCGGGCGGGCGCACGGATCGCCTTATCTTTCCCATTACAAGTTCCCATTAGCACTGCAAGACACGTATTAGGTCGGCACGGTCGCCGCCGTCCAACTACCGCCACCGCCCAACTACCGCCACCGCCAAACTACCGCCACCCCACGACGGCTGCCACCAAAGGCGCTTAAAGACCGCCACCGCCCAATCTCCACCCAGTTCAACATACCATACATTTGCACACTCACCGCGCACAGCACGTCTCGGCCTTCCCCAAGCATTCCGTGCGCAGCATACCGCTGGAACAGACGGCTACGATGACGACGACGACGCTCGAAGGCCTGTCTGCGAAAACGGCAGTGCAGTTGCGCTCACTTTGTAAAGGCGTATGTAGGTGCTAAACGCACCACCTCGGTTGCACCACCTTCCCCGTGTTCTCCATTTAGACAGATGTACTAAACAGCTCTCACTTCGCTTAGCTGGGCTTGACGGGCGTTTCAAAACTCAACAAAGCTCAACTCGTACAGCGCATTCTCAACTCGGCAGAGACTACTCTGCAGCCCAGCACTCACAATGGAGCCAAGGTAGCTGAAGCCACCAACAGCGGCAGGTCCCTTCCTCCACAAGCTCAAAACGGCTCTACCAGCACGCAGGCTCCTGACTCCGCAACCGCAAAATCTCTATCTGTTCCGACCACCGTCACGACCAAGAAACGCAACTCTTCCTCCTCCTCGGCGACGCAACAGCGGCCAAAGAAGACAAAGGCAACCACCAAGGAAGACGAACCCGACTCTGCTGCCGCGGTGAAGCCGGTCAAACCTCTAAGCCACACTCTTCAATCCACAACAGCCAAGCAAGTTACCGTTAATGATATCGCTCGCTCTTCAAGTGACCGGATCAGCGCCACCGGGTGCGCCTCTGGGTCGGCCACTCGTCTGAACAAGGTCCCGTCCACATCAGCGACCACCGCATTTGCGACCTCGACCCCTGACGTGGCGGCCCCTTCATGCACCTCCGGGCCACCACCGCTGCCACCTCCGTTGCCCAGAGCTCGCCAGAAACACGCCCCGGTTCCTCCGGGACGCCTCGCATTGAGGCAGAAGTTTGTCCCACCGGCAGCCACCGGCAAGGTCGACGCACGAAACACTGCGACACAGGTGGCGGTGCCCAGCCTTCATCATCCCCTGGTTGCCCTTACAACTGGGCCAGCTCCCGCTGCGACCATGAGAAGCAACAGGATCTTACACATCAGTAGCCATTTTGTCAGCCGTCTGATTGCAAACCTCAACGCAGGTCGCACATTCCTCGACGCGGGCCCATCGAGATCATCCGTGGTCAGTGGCATTCCTTCGCTCGTCTTCAACGGTCTGCACGAAAACATCTATTCGACATCGAACGAAGACTTCCAGGTAGCTCTCCGCTGGTGGATTTGGCGTATGCACACGGCCCTGCAGCTGGGATCGGGGGAAGCCTGGTCTGCCCAAGGTGGCGGTCGCGGCCTCCTCGGCCCTGACATGTCCACCTGGCCACCAGTGGTTGCCTGCAACCAGGTAGCCACGGGGATATTCTGTATCACAACCATGGAGCCCGCACGGCTGACATTTTTACCTGCCGAGGTGCTGACTGATTCTACGGCAACCTCAAAGAAGGCCCGCAAGGTGTCGCGCGGATCGAAATCCAAGCGGCTACCATCAATGCCCACTGAACCCGTCAGGCCATCCACTGAGCTCATCGCCGTCAAGTACCTGACCATCGGCATCACTGGCGAAGTCATCTCATGCTCACGTCGGCAAACCGCTTCTGACACAGACGGACGTGACATGCAGCTGCTCATCGAAGAGTGTCCGACTCGACCCGACTGGCATGCGTTCATCACCGCGCGTACACTTCCTAATCCGGTCGGATCGCCATCCCCGCCGTCAATTGTCACGCTTGTCAAGACGAAGGATGCAAACGGCGACATGCCTCACGGAATCAGCAAGGTTTGGAGGACACGGATGGAGGCGGCCAGCGGAGGAGATGTCGTGGAGGCCGTCGAAGTGGCAGAACGCGTCGTCTTGGCAAGCTGCGCACTTAACAGGTGGATCGAAAATCACGCATGTGCATGCTAACAAGGGCCAGTTTCTCTGGCCAGAAGCTAAGCATGATGCAAATGGACGCCGAATGGCTCGGTAACGCCGGTGTGGACAATCATGGTGCTTGTAAAGCTGTGGAGCTGTACCTTCCAGAGTAAGTTCAAGGTAACTTACAATATACGTTGCTGACGCTTCCAGGCCGCTGCAAGTCCTAAGCGTGCACCTACCCCCTCCACCTTGCCATCCCTCGGTCGCGATTGCTCACCGGAGCTGCGGTCGGTCCGACTTCGTCCTTCGCGAGACTGGTCAAGCCATTGGTGACGAGGACGGCGGCATCGCGGAAATGTGGCAGGGCATTCTGGGCTGCGACTACAAGGGCGCTGAGAAGGACGTTCGGGCGTTCTGGGAGAACTGGCAGGACCGCATTACCGAGCACGAGATGGAGTAGGGTGTGTGTCTGTCCGGTATGACAGATCAGCGAGGGCGTGGTGAGGATGGCGCCAGTCGTGGAGGACGGGGCGAGGGAAAATACAGAGATGTCATCGGCAGAGAAACAGGAGCCCGCCAAGCTTGGTAAGTGTCCTTGTGCAGGGGGATGTAGACGAAAGTCGGCTGACCCGTCCAGCCGCCATTGCGACGAGCATCAAGCCTCGCTCATCAAAGCAGCCCCACCATAGTTACCTGTAGACAAATGGCGCCGACGAATGGTGTGAGGTATACATGCAGTGATACGATGCAATGGGTGTGGATGGGACGACCCGATCTCTACTTCTTCTTAATCTCCTTCATCTTGATCGTCTCGTCGCCGACAAAGATGCCCTGAGCGAGTCAGCGGGACTGCATCAACATACACGGCAACCCCACGGCAACCCCACGACACCACTCCTACTCACCTTTCCACGGTAGGGCTCGGGCTTGCGCCAGCGACGGATCTTGGCGGCGAAGAGTCCGAGCTTCTGCTTGTCGGTACCTGAGAGGACAATCTTGGTGGGCGCGGGGACGTCGACCTTGATGGCCTGGGGGATGTCGATGAGGACAGGGTGGGCGTATCCGAGCTTGAGGTTGAGACGGTCCTTGGGCAGCGGGGGGAGGACGTAGGGGGGTGCGCCGGGCTTGGAGGGGCGGACGGAGCGAGGGATGGACGCCTGAATGTCGCGAAAGACCTTGGGAATCGGCTCAACGCCGGCACGGTATCCGACACCGACTAGGCGCAGCTCGACGCTGTAGCCCGTGGACACGCCGGTGATGGCGTTGTGCAGCAGCGAGCGGGTGAGGCCCCACAGGCTCTTGTGCGACTTTTGTGTCGGGTCGTGCACGGCGACCGTGACGGGGCCGCCCTTCTCCGCGGACGGCTTAATGATCACCTGCGGCTCGATGGGGAGCACCTGCTCGCCGAGCGGGCCCTTGATGGTGATGAGTCGCCGGGCGGCGTCGACGGCGCGCGGCGTCTCGGGGTCGATGGACAGCGCGGGGAACGTGAGCTGCACGTTTGGCGGCACGGGCACGGGCGTCGAGCCGATGTGTGACCGCGCCGCTGGGGACGAGTGGAACGCTCTCCTGAGCGGGAGGAGGGCCGCGCGCGACGAGCTCATTGTGGTGGGTTGTGAGTGTGTGTTTTGGCGTCGAGCAAGCAAAAGGCAAAGTGGTTGCATGCTCGCCGACATTTCCATCTCGCAACCGTGTCGATCCGGCGATTTGGGATTAATGACGAAAAAAATGCCCGGGTGGATATTCGGTGCCGGTGAGATCAGTTGCGTCCAAGGAGACATTATCAGCCGCGAGCGAGCAGAGCAACAATCCAACACCATCTCAGTCTTGGTCATAAACAACACCCATCCGACAACATGGGCAAGAAGAAGAGGACTCAGGCGTTTGTAAGTGCGCCTGCTGATCCCCACCGATCGCCGCTCACACACCCAGGTGCTCAAGCCGTGGTGCTGGTACTGCGAGCGCGAGTTTGAAGATGAGAAGGGTAGGTGTCAGTCGTGTGGCGACAGTGCTGACCCCAGTCCTTCTGCAACACCAGAAGTCCAAGCACTTCAAGTGCCAGCTATGTCCGCGAAAGCTCAACGTGGGTGTCTACGGCGCATGCCTCGTCCTCGTACACGCTAACCCCCGCAGACGGCAGGCGGTCTCATGGTCCACAGCCAGCAGGTGCACAAGTGCGAGCCCGAGCCGTTGACCAACACACTGCCGGGGCGGGACGGCTACGACATCGAGATCTTCGGAATGGAGGGCGTGCCGACCAACGCGCTCGCCGAGTGGAAGGCGCGCAAGGAGCAGGAGGCCGGCGCCGCCGCCCTCGCGGCCGCCAGCCTCGCAAAGCGCCCCCGACACGCGTACACCGTCATTCCCGAGGCCGACCTCATGTTCGCGCTCGAGCAGCACAAGGCGCTCATGGCCGCACGGAGGAATCGCGAGGCAGCAGGCGGCGCCGTCCCTCCTTTCCCTCCCGGCGTCGCGCCGCCCTTCCCTCCCGGGTGAGTTGAGCGCTGATCTACTTCTGCAAGCAACTGACGTCCGTCCCAGCGCAATCCGCCCACCACTGCCGGGCATGCCCCCACCCACGCTCGGCGTGCCGCCGTACGGCGCGCCACCGTTCCAGCCGCCCTTCCCGCCACCGGGCGGCGCGTACCCCCCGCCCCCGGCGAACGGCTTCCCCCCAGCACCCGCCCCGGCCCCCGCGCGCGCACCGCCGGCGTTTGTGCCCCAGGCCGCGGCGCCAGCACCATTGCCAGCAGCGCCAGCAGCGCCCATCACCGCCGAGGTGCTCCCGCCCGCCGGTGGCGTGTTCTGGCCCGACAACGACGCGACACCAGCAGAAAAGCGCGCGCTCGAGCCAAAGTACCGGTACACATCACCAGAGCCCGAGGCGGGCGAGGCGACAGCCGGCCAGAAACGCAAGGCGGCGGCCGATTTCCTCTAGCGCGCAGTAGCAGTAGTAGGTATGTCACATGTAGCAGTGTCTAGTTAGTCTAGTAGCCCACCATACTGGGCGTGGTCCACTCCTCGACGGCCTCGTACAGCTCGGTCGCGAGCCTTCGCTGGATCTGCTCGGTCGTCTCCGTGTCTGTGGGCGGGAGGGCTCGCACCGCGACGTACCGCCGCGACATGAGGATCTCGCCGATCGGCGCGTCGCGGGCGTATAACTCCTTGCCGCCGTGGAAGAAGGCGCCGGTCTCCTTGAGGATGACGGCAGCGGCCTGGGTGTGTGTGTCAGGGGGTGCGGATGATCTGTGTGCAGCGGTACTCACCGCGACGTCCCAGGCCCAGCACCCGGCGTCCCTGGCGGGTGTCAGTTGCTACGACCACGTCGTGTTTACTACACCCACCACGAGATGTCAAACTCGCCCGCGGCGACGCAAACAAGATTGCACGTCGTGGCGCCAGTCGCTTCCGTCAGCCTAGCTCCCTGCACCACGCACTCCGGAGTGCATGCACAAACTTGCCGCCCTCGATGCCCTTGCTGGGGTCGCCGTTGAGCCGGCGGAAGCTGTTGATCTTCTGGTCCATTGTGTCGGCCGAGCGCTCCGAGCCCCCTGGTCTGCGTTAGCCAGCTCTCATTGCCCGCGGTGGAGGCCACGGTCACGCACACTCGGCCGCGATGAGACACTGGTTCAGCTGCGTGAGCGGCTGCGGGATGCCGCCGGTCAGCGGGAGCGGCGTGGTGCGGTTCATGAACGCGCCACGGCCCTCTGCGGCGGAGAACTGGCGTCAGCGCCGCCCCAGCGCGCGCGGCACGCACGATGCGGTTGAGAAACGGCTGGTTGATCACGCCGACGACCGGGCGCGAGCGATGCACCACGCCGATGCTGCACCCCACCATCGGGCTGGGGTAAGTTGTTTCCTCCGGCCACTCACTTTGCGTGGATGAAGCTGGCGTCGTCAGTGGGGCTTGCGGGAGAGTCTCACTTCATGGTGCCCTGCTCGTCAGCGCCGGTGTGACAACGCGCGCACTCACATCAATGGGGTCCACGATCCACGTGTACTCGTCCGTGAGCACCGGCTTGGCCTTGCCCTCGGAGCTCTCCTCGCCGATGCTGGCGTGAGCGGGGACACGTGCGATGACGAACGCACAACTTGTGGCCGGGGTACTTGGCGACGATGGCCGCCTTGATAAAGTCCTCGACGGCCTGGTCCGTCTCGGTCACGAGCTGGCGTCAGTTCTGTGCTTGTCAGGTGGCCTACGTCGACCGGGTTCTTCTTAATCTCGTAGTCCTGGTGCGCGCGCCAGCGCTTCGCCGAGCCCTCGAGGATGAGCCTGCCGGCCTGGCAAGTTAGCAGCGGCCCCACCGGTACTTCCAACCCACATCCTCGGCCAGGGCATAAGCAAACTCTAGAATCTCGTCGTACGTGTCCTCTGGCATTGTTCGTTCTCGTAGTAGACAAAAGGGCGGAGTAAAAACAAAAGGTTGCATTCAAGATCACGCCGGCATTGTTGCTATCTCGGTGGTGTGATGCGGGGCACCAACTTTGAGGCAATAGGCGTGCATTCCACGCGCCTATTGGGTCTGGCCCTGAATCGCCACCCAGCCGCAAGCATCAACATGCGCACACTACTTGCTGCTCGTCGCTCGTCAGACGCGCCTCGTCCATCTCGACTCTTTCACACATCAACCCATCCTGGCTCGAGTTCTCGACTAGGGGGCAAAAGCAACCGTATCCTGCCCCCACAGAGGGACGCCCGACCAGCAACGCAGCACGATTCGATAGCAGGGCCGAGCACTCGAGCGGCGCGACAGCGACAGCGACAGCCGGCGGCGCACCATGACGGACGATGCGGCGGGGAGGCGGGGCTTCACTCTATGAGTACCTGCTTCTGGCTTTAATGTTCCCTGCTGACCTTACCCCACGTCCCATCAGAGAGTGGTGCTCGAGGTGGACTTTGCCGGCGTCCTCACTGTGCGTCTTGTGCTGGCGTATCGCGTCCAATACTGACCTCGTAGGGCTCGGCGCATCTGACCATCACGCCGACAGAGGCCGCCCTTCGCACAGTCTACCTCCACGCATCGCCGCTGCTGCAAATCAACGCCGTGACGCTCTCGTCCCCTACCGCCTCGAACCCGCTGTTACCGACGCGCGGGTCGTTTGCGCACACGAACCCGTTCCAGCCGCTGCCGGTTCGCGAGCCGCCCATCGACCTCAAGAGCCACCAGGAGATCAAGCGCAAGACATGGGCCGCGCTCGGTGAAAAGGACGATGGAGAGCTCGCCATCTCAGTGTCCCATGGTTGGGTGCGCCTGGTCCAGAATGAAAACGGCGTCCCCGGCTTTGCCCCGATCCAGATTCAGATCGACTACCAGCTCGTCGTGGGCGGCGATGTCATCGAGGGCATCGTGTTCCGCCGGCCTGGCGACGGAGGGGACGAGTCGGTGAGTGCGGCGATGACAGACAAGCGGGTTGCGTTTGTGCTGACCAGAAAGCAAATCCCGCACATGTTCCTCTCGCCAACAACGTATGACTCGGCCAGAGTATGGACGCCGTGCGTCGACAGCCTCTGGGAGAGATGTACCTGGGAGCTCGAGTTCATTGTCCCTCGGTATCTCGAGGGAGGAGAGCCACGGGGTGACAATGAGGTCTTCCCCGTCATGGTTGTTGCGAGCGGAGAGTTGATAGAGCAGGTGAGAGGGAACGCGCTGGACCCCGCTGACAAGCCAGGTGACGCACCCACACGATCCGCACAAAGTCATCTTCTACTACATGCAGACAACTCCCGCCACGGTGCAGCACATCTCCTTTGCCGCTGGACCGTTCGAGGTCTACCAGATCCCGTCGGAGAGCGGCGGCGAGACGCAAAAGCCAATGCTGGCATTCTGTCTCCCGGGACAACGGCGCGACCTCATCACGTCAACTTCGTTCCTCTGCCGCGCCATGACCTTCTACACCACCGAGTTTGGCTCGTTCCCTTTCACAGCGTTCAAGATGGTCTTCGTGTCGGATCCACGAGCGCAGGCATCAACATCAGTGACGATGAGCGTCTTCTCGTCAGACCTCCTCCACCCTGCCAACGTGATCGACCAAGCGTTTGACACGAGGCAGGTGCTGTCGTTTGCGCTGATCCAACAGTGGATCGGCGTCAACATCATCCAGCGGACACTATCAGACACCTGGCTCGTCACTGGCCTCGCCGGCTACATCCACGGCTTGTTCATCCGCCACCTGTTCGGAAACAACGAGTACCGATTCCGGATGAAGAAAGACATCGACCGCTGTGTGCGCCTGGACAACGGCGAGCAGCTGCCGCTGTGCGTTCCAGGAGCCGTCGACCCACCGTCAGCCAGTGCCATGACGTTCATGAGCCTGAAGGCGCCGCTGGTGCTGCATATCCTGGATCGTCATATCGCCAAGGCCGGGACATCACTCGGCCTGTCTCGTGTAATCCCACGCATCTTCCTCGCCTCGCTGTCGGACGAGCTCCCAGGCAACATGGTGTCAACAAACTACTTCTTCCGCCTGTGCCGAAAAGTCTCGAGCATGGACCTCATGACCTTTATGGACCAGTGGATCTACGGCAGTGGCTGCCCCCACATCACGATCAAGACGAATTTCATCCGCAAAAAGTTCTTGGTCGAGTTTGCCGTCCAGCAGCAACAGCCGGCCATCCAGGCTGCCGAGGCGATGGACGAAAAGGGGAAGGCAAAGTTCATTGCAGCAAAACGTCCAACGCCATTCTTTGAAGGCAGTCTCACGGTTCGTATCCACGAGGCAGACGGCGCGCCGTTCGAGCATCTCGTCGACATCAAGCAGCCTTACAAGGTCTTCCCTCTGCCGTTCAACACCAAGTACAAGCGTACAAGACGGTCCGGCCACGTCGCTGCGCGTTTCAGCAAATTGCAAGAAACACTAGTGCAGGCCGAGGACAATGACGACGACCAAGCCGAGCAACTACGCGACGTTGACCGCTCAGAAGTGTTCGCGTACCCGCCGTGGGATGATGAGGAGGAGCGCAGGCGGTGGCGCGTTGGCGATTGGAGTGAAGACGAGGCTAGTGCAATGCTGGGTGAGGGTGGAGGATACGAGTGGATCCGGGTCGACCCAGAGTGCGAATGGCTGGCCTTCTTCGATATCCAGGAGAAGCCCTGGTTCTGGATCTCACAGTTGCAGGGCGATCGCGACGTTGTCGCGCAGCTTCAGGTGGGTCCATGGCGTGCATTTCATGTTGACATTCCCAGGCGATCCAGCGGATGACAATGTACCCTTCGCCAGTCATTGCGAGTGAGCTGGCACGAACAGTGCTGGTAGAGAATTACTACTACCGTGTTCGGATGGAGGCGGCGCGTGCTTTGGTGGTGGTAAGTATCTCAAAGCAAGCACGCACTAATCTGCGCAGTACAACAACTCTGAAGCCGACTACATAGGTCTCTTCCTCCTCCTCAAGCTATTCCAGACACTATACTGCCAGCCGACGGACGAAGAAGACCCGCTGACTGCCACGGCGTATCCAAAGCCCAACGACTTCACAAACATTGCCAACTACTTCTTGAAAAAGAGCATGGTTACCGCCTTAGCAGAACTGCGAGACCCAGCGACAAGGGCGGTCTGGCCTCAAGTCCGACAGCTTCTGTTGAATGTTCTCAGATACAACGATAGCTCGACCACCGACTTTTCGGACTCGTACTATGTCGCAACTGTCATTTCCGCCCTCGGGAGCGCCTTCTCTGCCGGTGTCAACGTCAATGGCTATGTCCCTAGCGATCGGGACAAGGAGCTGCTCAAGGAGGCGACCGATGTCGTTGAGCGTGCGATAACCGTCGACCGCCTGGTGCCAAGCTACCACAACGTCGTGACCCAGGCTGGCCTCCAAGCGCATCTCAAGTCAATCCTTGTCGGCCAGCGGACCAACGATCCCAAGATCTTCCTGAGCTACACCCGCGAGGGCAATTATGAGCCCTTGCGTATCGCTGCCTTCGACTGTCTCCTTCTCTGCAAGGCACCGGGCAGAAGCCAGCCGCTCGCGCAGTACTTGTTCGACGTGACTCGCCAGGACTACTCTCTTACCGTTCGCCGGCACGTTGCTCGTGCAATCTCGGAGTCGATTCTGATGACACTGGCCGTGGGAGAGGTGTACATGGCGAGCCCACCAGGCGTCGTTGAGGTGAACGTCGACTCTCCAGATCAACATCACGTCGAGCGTGAACAGGAGAACGCCAAGATTGTCAAGGCTGTCCGCAAGGAGTTCAACACCAAGCCAGAATTGCGGCAGACTATCCAGCAGACTCTTCTGTGAGTTGATTTAATGGACGATGGCTGACCTTGCAGCGATGCCTTCACTGGTGGCGACCACGAGATTCTGTTCGCGCTGATCAAAGCCGCCGAGGTCATGTCGAGTGGTGTGCCGGAGCCGAAGCCTGGCGTCCTCATCACCTTGCAGACCCCAACCGTGGAGACGCCAGGCGGCTCCAAGCCCAAAATCCGTCTCAGTCTTGGCGCTCCGACTCCGACGCCATCAGCCCAGCGCGCGGAGCAGTCCGACTACAACTTCCCCCAGGTCCCGTCACCAGAGACCGCTACTGCCTCCACGCCGATCAAACTCGTTCTCAACACAGCTCCCCAGGCGCCTCCCAAGGAGAAGAAACGGAAGAATGTGCCCAAGGCGCAGACAAAGGGACTCTCAGACTCCGACTTCAAAGCCATCTCCATCGTCTTGCAGAAAATCACCGCAGACAAACGGAGTATGTTCTTCCGTCACCCTGTGGACCCTATCCGTGACGATGCTCCCGATTACTTGAAGATTGTCAAGACGCCGATCGATCTGGCAACGATTCGAGCAAAGTTTGACGGTGGCATGTACGCAACCAGAGACGAGTTCAACGAGGACGTCAAGTTGCTGATCAGCAACTGCTTCCTGTACAATGCTCATGGAAGCATTGTGCGCAAGGCTGGCGATGCCTTTGCCAAGATGTACGAGACGTGTAAGTTGGGAAAGAACGTCATGGAGAAGGGGTGCTGACCTGTAAAAGTATGGAAGAAGACGGAGGCCACGCTGAAGGCCAGTACGGCTGGGCAGGCCACTCCCGGTCCTTCCACTGCACCTGCACCAGCGGCGCCGCCGACCCGACCGCAATTGACGCTCAAGACATCTTCGTCGTCCGAGTCGCACCTCATGCCTCCGCCGTCATCGGTTCCTAGCTCTGCAGGAGGGATGCCAAAGATTAAGCTCAAGTCGACCAAGTCTGTCACCATCGAATCGCCAACATCTGCAATGCCCCCACCACCCCTCCCTGCTCCCAAGAAGTCGTCGTTGGCCGGTACGGCGCGCGCTTCATCACCTGAAAAGCCACCTCGGAAAGAGAAAGACAAGGATCGGGAGCGCGAGCGCGAGAAGGAGCGCGACAGGGACAGGCCAAAGGACAGGCCGAAGGACAAGCCGGCGAAGAAAAAGCGCGACTCTGCCGCCTTGGACGACCTACTCGGTGCTGAGGTCGATGCCATGGGCCGCGATGAGGCTGCTGATGCCATCGAGGATCTGTTGGGTGATATGCCGTCGCAACCAAAGAAGATCAAGCTCAGCGGTTCCGGCGGCAGTTCGAAGTCGTCGGCGCACAATGGAACGGAGTCGGGATCATCGAAGAAGAGCTCGGCTGCTGTGGAGACTCCGAAGATCAAACTCTCGGCCAACTCGGACGCTCCAAAGATCAAGCTCTCGTCTGGAGAGTCCTCCAAGAAGAGCTCGTCGGAGAAGAGCAAGGTATCGGGAGAGTACACCAAGGCCAAACCTACCGAGCCGACGTTCAAGGCAAAGCTGTGGACCGATCAGTCAAAGACCAAGCCAACGTCGGTTGACTCCAATCGCGAGTCGAGCAAGCCGCGGTCGTTTGGTGATTCGTCGTCTTCGTCCAAGCCACGCTCCAGTGGCGAGTCGTCAAAGACAAAGCCAGACGCGCCTGCGATCCGATTCGACAAGCCGAGGTCGTCGGACTCGACCAAGAAGTCGTCTGCGTCGCCTGCGCCTGCGCCCGCTCCCGTGGTCGCCCCGCAGCCAGTTGCCGCGGCCCCGGCTGTGGGCCAGCTCTACGCTGCTCCACAATGGCCTCGCCCACCAGCCGACCTCGCAGCAACGGCGACCAGCACGATGCCGTTCCGGCAGAAGCGCGCAAAGACCATGATCCAGGTGCTCATCAAGGATCCCAACGCGATGTACTTCCTCCGGCCTGTCGACCCCGTTCGTGATGGATGCCCGACATACTATCAGGAGATTGCCCACCCGTCGGACTACCAGACGGTTACGAGGGCCATTGATCAGAAGAAGTACAACAACATGGGCCAGCTGGCTCGTGACATTGAGTTGATCTTTGCCAAGTGAGTGATTGTTTGGAGACCCCTTCTGACTCTCCAGTTGCCGACAGTTCAATCCGCCTGGCCCGATTACCGACATGGCGGCGGCGAACGAGGCCCTCTATTGGCGCGAGTGGGCCAAGGCAGTGTCACCACGCATGACGCCCGACGAGAAGAAGGCCATGGTGTCGTTGGTCAACCGCGCGTTCAAAGAGCAGCTCAGTTTCATCTTCCGTGAGCCGGTCGACCCCGTGGCACTTGGCATCCCACAGTACTTTGAAATGTAGGTGACAAGGCAGGAGGAGCTGTACTAATCCACACAGTATTCCTCGAGAGGACGCGCGTGACCTCACGACCATCAAGCAAAAGCTGGAGAAGGGGAGCTACCAGACAGCTCGGCAGGTTGACGAGGACATCGAGCTGATGCTGGAGAACTGTCGCATGTTCAACGGCGAGGGGCCTATCATGGACCTGGCCAACCAGTTTGGCGCGTGGTGGAAGCAGCAGCGGAGCAAGATTGATGTGTAGGAGTGTGTAGGGCACTGGAGTGCGCGTAGGAGACGCGCAATAGTCTTATCAATGACGGTGCTATTGCATCGTCGATGTATTCTATTCATCGATTCAAATCAGTAGCCGGTTGAAGGCTGGCATGGCTGCTCTGGATTAATGGCGAAAAAGTCGAGACGGATAATGCTTCCGTTCGTCACTTGCCACCTAACTGTGATTGTTCGACAACATCGATCTCGATCGAACTTTGCTCCATCCAGCATCCATGTCGACAGAAGTAGCACCATCCGCAGCGACCGAGCCGACGACAGCGACAGCGACAACGCCGGCGCTGCCGCCCCTGGCCGACCTGGTGCGGCGGAGCGCGAAGCGCACGCGCGTGACGTACGGGGGCGACTTCTCGCTCGGACTGTCCGACGAGCCAGAACGTGCGGCGAAGGTCAAGCTCGCGTCCAAGCTGGCGCGCGAGTACAAGGACGTGCAGGTCCTCCCGCCTGTGCTGCAGGCTGCGGGTGCGGGCGCAGGCCCGAAGCGACCTGCTGCCGGGCCCGCTGCTGGCCCCACGGCGGCCGGGCCAAGCGCGGGCCCGAAGCTCATCACGGGCGGCGACAGCGTGCGCGACCCCGGCGCGGACACGGCGGCGCCGGCGGCGCCGCGCGCGCTCGTCAAGTTCCGCCACCAGGAGGGCTTTGCGGCCGAGGGCGGCGGCGCGTCATCGCGCCTCTCGCAGGCGCTCATGCGCAAGAAGGAGGCGCGCGAGGTCAAGCCCGTGTACCATCCGCAGTGTGAGTGGGGTGTTGCGCGCGGGGGGGGGGGGGGGGGGGTGTGGCAGAAAGCGTACTGACACACGCCGCAGGGAAGCTGTCGCGCGTCATCTCGGGCCACATGGGCTGGGTGCGCGCCGTCACGGTCGACCCGGGCAACCAGTGGTTCGCGACCGGCGCCGGCGACCGCGTGATCAAGATCTGGGACCTGGCATCGGGCGAGCTCAAGCTCAGTCTGACGGGACATATCTCGACGATCCGCGGCCTGGCGGTTTCGGACAGGCATCCGTACTTGTTCAGTGCGGGCGAGGACAAGGTTGGTGGAGGGGGTGAGGGGTGGGGGGCGAGGCGAGAACCGCGTGCCCCGCCCTGCCGTACTCACGTTGCACGCCGTGCTAACCCTTCCAGATGGTCAAGTGCTGGGACCTGGAAACCAACAAGGTGATCCGCCACTACCACGGCCACTACTCGGGCGTGTACACCATCGCCGTGCACCCCACGCTCGACGTCCTCGTGACGGGCGGCCGCGATGCCAGTGTCCGCGTCTGGGACATGAGATCGCGCGCCAACATCTTCACGCTCACTGGCCACACGAGCACGGTTGCCGACGTCAAGACGCAGAACGTCGACCCGCAGATCATCTCGGGTAGCATGGACAGTACCATCAGGTGGGTGTCAGGCAGCAATGGACGCAGGCGCTCACACCACAGGCTCTGGGACCTCGCGGCTGGCAAGAGCATGCAGACCCTCACCCACCACAAGAAGGCCGTCCGCTCGCTCGCTATCCACGAGACCGAGTACAGCTTTGCGTCGGGTAGCTCGGGTACAAACAAGTAGGTTGGGGTAATCGTACTGCGCTGACAAGTAGCATTAAAAAGTGGAAGTGCCCCGACGGCATCTTTGTCAACAACTTTGTCGGGCACGAGGCGATTATCAACACGCTGTCGCTCAACCAGGAGGGTGTGCTGTTCTCTGGTGGTGAGTGCCGTTGGATGCCGGGGCCGGCGGAGCGGAGCCGGAGCGTGTCGCCGGGCCGGTTGTCTCGGTCTCTTTGATGCTGACACAAGCAGCCGACAATGGAACATTGACAATGTGGGACTATGCCACGGGCCTGCCATTCCAGCACCTCAAGGACATTCCCCAGCCTGGCTCGCTGGATGCTGAGGCGGTGAGTTTGGTGGTGTTGCGGTTGTGCAGCCGGGTGTGGTGGCGGCGTGCCGGCAGTGCTAAAGTGAGGTCTCGCTAACATGTGCCCAGGGTGTCTTCTGCTCGACATTCGACCGGACAGGCACACGACTCATCACTGGTGGTGCGGACAAGACGATCAAGGTGTACTCTGAGGTTGCATAGTGTGGTGGTGATAGCAGTGACGAAGGCAGATGTACCAGTAGATGGGCGGTGGACGGATATAGGGCAGGGGTGCTGGTGGTTTTCTTGATTCTTCGCCGCAGAGTTCGGCCCGCAGGCGAGTGGGGTGGGTGGTGTCAGTGGTGGGCTTGGTGGGGCCGGCTGGTCGCGTGCATCACATGCACACGGTTCGTGCCTCTCGCTTGCTTGCTTGCTCGCCCGCCGCATTGCGGCATTCGCAATGCTCTGCTGCTGCTGCTGCTGCTTGGCCGCGATGCTTGACCGCGCCGATATTCCGGAAGTACAAACCTGCAACGCCGTGTGTGCGGCGGTCACCCGGCCCGGAGCGGTTGGCGGGCCCTGCGCGGCGGGCGGGCGGGCGGGCGGCCCGCGGCCCGACAAAGCGCGCCTCGTCTGGGTCGTGTCGACGCCGACTTCCCGGCTCGCAGCCCCATAAGCAGCGCTCTGCGAGCCAAGCACGACTTTTCCCGTACATCTTGTCGCCTGTTGTACTCGTGCGCTACTCCTGTACTCTCTCTCTCTCTTTCTGTCGCCCAACAATGACTGCTTCCAACGGTAACGGCAACGGCGTCGCCAAGCGCGTCCTCAAGGCGGGCGTGTGGGCGCCCAGCCCCACGTTCTACGACGACAACGAGGAGCTCGGTGAGTGGGGCGGGGTGTCACCGAGGAGCAAGCTGGGGGCATGAGTGGTGGCGATGCCCCGGCTGCGTTGTTGTGGGATCCACGTCTGAGTTGGCGCTGACGCACTCGCGACAGACCTCGCCACCCTCGCGACGCACGTCGTGTCCCTCGCCAAGGCCGGCGTCCAGCCCGTCATCTGCGGCTCGATGGGCGAGTCGCACCACCTCACCCGCGAGGAGCGCAAGGCCGTCATCGCCGCTGCGCGCGAGGCGCTCGACAACGCGGGATACACTGACGCCGTGTTGATCGCTGGCACGTGAGTGTTGTGCAAGTATACGGAGCGGAGGTGTGGAGCGGCGGGCGTGGCGGCGGACCGCCGGGCCGGGGCGAGGCCGCCAAACGCCTGTGTGGTCGGTGGCCCTGTTGCCCGCCGGCCGGTCCACACTCACTCGCGTCCTTTCCACAGGCAGCTCGACTAACCCCCCCAGCGGCGGCAACTCGACCCGCGCGACCATCGCCCTGTCGCAGGACGCGGCCGAGGCCGGCGCCGACATCGCCATCGTCATCCCCCCCGGCTACTTCTCGGGCGCGCTCGGCAAGGAGGCGCTCAAGACCTTCTTTGCCGACGTCGCGGCCGGCTCGCCTATCCCCGTCATGATCTACAACTACCCCGGTGCGGCGGGCACGATCGACCTCGACTCGGACACGATCGTCGAGATTGCGCGTGAGAACCCCAACATCTGCGGCGTCAAGCTCACGTGCGGCGCGGTCGGCAAGCTCACGCGCATCACGGGCGCCACCGCCGTGCCCGAGTTTGCGGACAAGTACCCGCGCGCGCACCCCGACGTCGCACCCGAGTTCATCACGCTCGGCGGCTTTGCCGACTTCCTCCTCCCCACCGTCGGCGCCGGTCGCGCCCACGGCGCCATCATGGGCCTCGCCAACGTCTACCCCCGCGGCATTGCGCGTCTCTTCCAGCTCGCCGACAAGATCGCCACCGACGCCCAGCCGTCCAAGGCCGACCTGACCAAGGCGCTCAAGATCCAGGACCTCGCCGCCGGCGCCGACCAGACCCTCGCGCGCGGCGGCATCGCCGCCACCAAGTGGTGGCTCAAGAAGCACAACGGATACCCCTCGGCCCGTGTGCGCCGCCCGCTCCTCGACTACACCGACGCTGCTGGCGAGAAGATTGAGGCCGACGCCATCGTCGCCGAGTTCTACGAGCTCGAGAAGTCGCTCGCGTAAGGCAAGGGTTGTGTGGCAGTCAGTAGCAGCAGCAGCAGTTTTCGGTTTTGTTTGTGCAGATTTGTAAATAGCACTATGGGCATGACTTGCATTGTGGGCAGATTTGGTGATGCTTGGTAGCATCCACACGACGAGATAGAGTTTGCGCGACCTACATACCAGTCTCGGTCGGTGGGAGAATGCCGAATAGGGGTGGGGCGGCGCCGGCCAGCGGGCGGGTTTGGCGGGCTACGCTGGGCTAGCTGGACGCTGTTGTGCACTTGCGCGCGTGGGCAAGCAATGGGCTGTGACTGGTGTTAATGCAGCAGCAGCAACACAAGCAATGTCGATGCCGTATTAGTTGTGGAATGCATCGCAGGACATGCGAGCGAGCGCGGGAGCCACACAATGCAGTGCCTGTCTGCATGCCAGCTGGCTCTTTGCCAAGTGCTGCGGAAACAAAAACAGCCCGATCAAGTGCACCAAAGAGTCGACTTGCACACCTCATCTTGAGCACATTGACGGCAGCGACAACGACAACGGCAACGACAACGACAGCGACAGCGACAGCGACGAGGGCGACACCGACACCGCACACACCGAGGGCGATCACGGGCGCGGCCATCAACCCCCACACCCGCCGGCACACACCATCACCCCAGCACACTGATCGCCGTCCGCAGCACCATCACCGCCGTCGCACCACCACCGCACCCCGGCCAGCGGCCAAAGCCGACATCACTCCCTCATCCTCACCCACCATCCCACCACACCATCGTACCCGTCCCCGCGCATGGCCTCGGCGGCCATGACTGCGAGCGCCGCCCCCGCGCACGCCGGCGCCGGCGCCGAGCCGACCGCGCCGCAGCACGACGCCGACACCGCCAAGCATAACGGGAACGGCAACGGACACGCCGCGTCCGTGCCCAGTTCGGCCAACGGCAGCGCCGCGACGCACGCTGCCGCTGCTGCCGCCGCCGACCCCCTCCCCCCTCCTTCGCCTCTCGTGCTCCCCCAGTCGCCCGTGTCGGCAGCGGCGCAGCGATACGCGCCCGCCGCGGCGTCGCGCCTGCACGAGTCGATCGCGCCGTCCGACTCGGACTCGGCAAGCGCTGCGGCAATGAACGTGACGTTGCGGCGTGGCCTGGGGCTTGATCACCCGGCGCCGCCAGCGCCGCGCGATGCCCCCTCGCCCTCGTCCCCTCTCGCGCCTGGCTCGAGCCAGCCCAAGGCAGCCCCCCTGCCCGTGCCCGTCCCCGCGCCACTGAGGCGCCTGTCAATTGACCGCCGCGTACGCTCAGAGGTGCTGCCCAAGCCTCGCCGGCACTCGTCCATGGCGAATGGTCGACGCCCATCGGTGCTCACGGGCGGGTACGAGTCGAGCTCTGGCGACGACGACGACAACAACAACGACGACGATCGCCGCGACTTTGTTGCGGGTTTACCTAGCAGCCGCTCCACAGGCCGCCAACTGCCAATGCTTCAAGAGGTCCAAGCGCACCACCACGCGGGTGGTTCAGGCCGCCGCCGCGCCCAGAGCTTGATGTCACCGCCAGTCGTGCACGACGGCGGCGGCGGCGGCGGCGGCGGCGGTGGTGGCGGGGCATTCGCACCTCCCTCTCCTGCCAGTTCGCGGCGCTCATCGCGCATGCAGCGCCCGTTTGCTGCGTCTCCTCTTTCTCCTCGTGGGCCAAGTGCGGCCGGAGGTGGTGGGTCACCTCGTTTCCCCCCGACCTCTGCAGGCTCGCCACAAGTGTCGGCCGGTAACGCCAACGAGCCGAGTTGGCGCGTGACGGCCCCCAGCGGAGGAGAAGCGACTTCGTCAGGCTGGGAGGACGACATGGTGCGACAACGTCCTCGCAAGCTGCGCGCCGTCGACGAAAACAGGCAGCAAAATCACGAGCAGCAACACCACAGACCGAGCCCGCTCACTCTGAGCTTGGGCCTCGGCAGCCCGCGCAACGAGGCCGTTCTCAGCTCGGATCAGATCCAGGCCCTCCTCCACGACGCCGACGTGTCGTCCGCTATCCAGCTCATGACCAACGTTCCTCCTTCACGTGCACACCGCCAGTCGATCATCGCACCATCTCCTGATGTATCGCAGCAATCAGCGATAGCACGGCCTGCCGCCGCGGCAGACCTCGCTCCAGTGTCCGCGCCATTCCTCGTCTCCGCGCCGCCAGCGCTCACTGGCGGTGGCGCAGATTCGGGAAGAGTTCGCGACCGATCGCCAAGTGTCAACAGCTCCACTGTTACTCCTTCCCCTGCGCGTAACGTGACACCGGCGACTTCTGGTCGCCGGCGAACAATGTCCAACGCGACCGATAGCGACGGTGGCCACATTGCATTCACACATCACGTCCCTCCCATCCCCGCTGGCGACTCCGACATCGAGGAGGCGAGCGAAGCCGATGTAGGCCTCGCGGACAGTCCAGCCACCGCCCTTTACTCCAACGAGGGTGTCTCGACTCCCAAAACGCCAGACTTGACCGCTGCCATGCCTAGCAAGCCAAAGGAAGAGCCCACAGGATCTCGCCGCCGTATCAGTGGCTTCTTCAACCTCGGAAAGAAACGAGCCGCGTCGCCAAATCAAGCTCCGCCAGAGCGCCTCGAACGCCTCCCTCCTCCAGCTCCCTCCCCCGCTGCAACAGGATCAGTGCGGAGGAACGTGGAAACACAAGCCTTGCGACAGAAGATGGACCGCGACGCCGAGATGAAGAATGCAGAGAGGGCCCGCCGTCAGCAGGAGCAGCTGCAAGGTGAGTCACACGTGTGCGCTTGGACTAACTTGGCCCAGAGCAGCAGTACCGCGCGAGGTTGACCGTCAACGCGCACCCAGCTGCGCAGCGCAAGGCCCAGGTGGCGTCGACTCACCTCGACGCATACTACAATGTCATTGAAGAGGGGCTCGAGAACCCGCCAAAATTCGACCCCCTTGCCGTCCTTCGGTGGAAGCACGCAACCGAGGCGCAGACGGACAAGAGAATCAAATGGGAGACGGAGCATGCTGCGGACCTGGAGCGTCTGCATGCGTCCCGTGCATTGTCGCCTCTGTCTTGGAACGCGGATGCCAGCAAGACAAGCCTGGGCTCATCGCCAGTGATTGGATCGTCACCGCGTTACGAAGCGTTGCGCCAATCCTTTGACACAAAGCGCAGCCGCACAACCGCACCCAATGGCGAACCTCTGGCCGCGCCTGGCTGGCACTACACGGTTGACGACGTCAACGAATACAACGAGTGCAAGGGTGTAATCGACTACTTCTTTCCACCAGTTCTTCCACCCATCCCAGACACGCAAGAAGCTCACACCTCGCCCCTCCCACCAGAGTCGAATGGCTCGGCAGTTTGGTCTGGCCACCGTTCTCAACTCTCCGTCACCTCATCCCAAGATGACCGAAGGCACAAGGATTCCCACGTCGCACACCAACACGGCCCGTCATCGTCTGTTCAGTCTCTTATCGGCCAGGGTAACTTGAGTGAAGACGGCGGCGCAGCACTGTCGCGCACAAACTCGATAGAGGCACCAAACAGAGGGCGCCCCAGACCAGTGTCCGGCTCGTTCCGCACACACCGCGCACATCAAAGCACGAGCGGCATCCCTTCGCAGAAATCAATGAGCATTCTCCGTGGGCCTCTCGAGAGTCTCAAGACGGCCGCCAAGAACATCGCCGGCGCCGTGGCCGCCGACTTTGACGACTCGGAGGCTGTGCCAGGTGACGCTGCAACCTCACACAACCGTGCCTACGCTCAGCACCCAGTGGGCTTCAGGGACAGAGCCAACATGCTTCGTCGCAACATTGGGACTGGCAACGGGCACGGCGCTCACGGTGGCGAAGCGTCGACAGGCACCTCGGATGACGAGCACGGTAACCTCCGCCGTCTGTTCGGCAAGGGCGGCGGAGTGGCGCGCATGGCGTCCAACCTTGGCCCCCGGAAAGCCAACAACGCCGAAGTAGAGGCTGACCAGGTAGCACGTGCGGCCGAGTTACGCGAGTGGGAAAACGTCTATGCCCGGGAACAGCGGGCCAAGGAGCGACAGGCCAAGCGCGAGCGCCAGGCTACGGAAATGGAGCTGGCTGCCGCAGCGCGCATTGCCCAGGTCGAGTCAGAAATCTACCTCGAGCGCGAATTGTGAGTTTGCTGAACTCGGGCTGGCTTGGGGCATCGCTGACGTTCCAGAATCCTTAAGAAGGCCAAGAACCGCCTTGAGCAGGCAGATGTTGCCGGCACCCAGATGGACTACACCGTCTCCCACTTCATCGGCCAACTCGACCAAGTCCAGGCCGTCTTCCGTAACGCGGCGGACGTTGAGGTCTCGTTCCTCGGCCTGAGCAACCTGAGGAAGCCCCCGACGCGAAGCGCTTCCCGTGACGAGGACGAGACGGCCGACAGTCTCGGTCCTCTGGTTGCCGAGTCGGACAAGGGATACTTCAGCGCCGTGGGGTCTGGCTCGAGCCGGCCGCGCCCGCAAAGGAAGCAACCGGCGGCCCCTCAAGTGTCCCTTCCATCCTTTGGACTCGGTGTCATCGGACCCCGCCGCTCAGTGCTGGATCCGATCACTGGCACTCACGTGGACCCGATCGGCCGCCTGCAGCTGACGCTGGAGCGCGGTCGCACTGTCAAGAGCGACATGGTCAAAGGCCGTGCAGATGCCGCACAACAGCTACGCGATATCAACTCTACCATTGACAGTCTCATTAAGCAAAAGGAGTCGGTCCGCAACTGGATAAAGCATCTCTTGCCCAGAATCGGAAAGCTCAAGGAGGAGCGTTCCAACGTTGTCCAAAAGATCAAGGGCGGTGTCAACGCCAGAATGTGGAGATCATCAGACATTGCTGTTGATCTCTTCGTGCGCTGGGCCATGGGTCTCGTGTCGTACTTTATCCGCATCGCCCGCGGCATCAACTGGGTGCGCCGCGTCGAGATTGGCTGGTTCCTCTGGTGCTGCCTCGGCGGTGTGACGGCCATGCTCGTCTTCTTCTTCGTCACTGGCGACTCGCCCCACGCCGTGCCCGGGTCTGCCACGGTGTCGGCCCTGCCCTCGGATATGCCCTCGGCCTCGATTTCTGCATTATAAGCATCTCCCCCACGCATTATCAGTTTCGTTGTAGTCATCTTGCATAGTTTTGTCTCTGGCATGAAGCATCCGTTTAACGATCAAGGCAAGGGTGGTTGGAACCAAACAAACTAAGAGTGGGGGGTTGAATAAGAAAAACGCGTCGAGAGGATGACGGTTGACAGTGTTGGTTGTTATTGCGATTTCCGCGCCGACCGACTGCTGGTTGTCACACACGTCGACTTTGAGCGACCTCTCCATCCATTCTCCATCTCTCTATACTCTAACCGTCTTGGCCCTACCCCATACCCGGCCTGCACACGCAGCGCAAACTCATACCAACACCTAGTATCTTGACCATGCCGCCGACACGGTGTGCAAACCCGCTCTTCCTGCAATGGCTTGAAGGTGAGTCCAAGCCCACCGGCACTGCTGATGCCCAGAGCTGCGCGACGCCGCGCGCGAGAAGGGACACAAGGCGGCCGACGTCTACTCCAAGGCGTGCCGCTCGCTCGCGGCCTGCCCTGTGGCGTACGAGCGCCCACGCGACCTCGCGCAGCTGCAGGGCATCGGACTCAAGACGGTCGCGCAGCTCGAGGCCAAGCTCAAGAAGCACTGCGCGGACACGGGCGCGGCGTACCCCGCGTCGCCTGAGCGTGAGTTGTGTTTCTGTTGTGTGTGTTTAACAACGTAGGCCCGCGCCCAGCCCCGAGACGCGCGGCGGCGCCTGCCGACTCGGATGACGACGCGCCGCCGCAGCCGAAGAAGCGCAAGCCCGCCCCGCCGAAGGCGTACATCCCCCAGCGGGGCTCGGGCGCCTACGGCATCCTCATCGGACTTCTGCTGGCGATTGACGACCCTTCCAACATCCAGAAATGGATGACCAAGGGCGAGCTCATCCGCGCAGCCCAGACATACTGCGACAGCCCGTATGACCACTCTGAGCGCGGAGGCCACCAGACGGCGTGGAACGGCATGAAGACTCTTGTCAACAAGGGCTACACGCTCGTTATGGGCAGCCCACACCGCTACTGCCTCACCGAGGACGGGTACGACGTCGCCGTCACCCTGCGCAACATGCATCCCGAGTTTGCGAGCCTGCCGAAGCTGCTGCCCCTTGCGCGCCGAGAGGAGCCAGCCCCGTCGCCTGCCCCCTCCGAGGACACTGTCCGTGCGCCCTCGGTCCGGCCAGCGGCGACAGGATCAGGCATGTTTGGTTTCTGGTACATCGGTATGTTGTGGCTGTGCACGGCGCGTGCTGACGGCAGACGCGAAGGGCAGGCGCGTGGACAGCGTACACAACGCGCGGCTCCGCCTCGATCCAGAAGAGTTTGTCGCCCTCCGCCAGATCGAGTTCCGCGAGTCACAGCGCACGCACCCCATTACAGCCCAGCTGCGGCTCATTGCTGACGCCGCGACTGTCGCCGCCGACGGTGTCGCGACGCTGATGGCGTTCATCGTCGAGGACGGCGCACCGCCAACATGCAGCCGGTTTGATGACAATGTGGCAGCGCCAAGCACGTCCCGGGCTCTGCCGACCACCGCTCGCTCAGCGCCATTAGCTAAGGCTGCTTCGACTTCGACATTAGCCACTGCTCCCCCAAGGGAAGCGCCACGCCTCGGCCCTGCACGATCAGCCCCACGACTCTCTTCCCAGCTCCCTCGTCTCGGTGAAGTGCGCGAGGCGCCGTCATTCTCGCCGACGGACGCCATCACTTTCCCACACGGCTCGTACGAAGTAGTTCTCATCCTCGACACGCGTGAGGTCGAGTCAAGGTCAAATCGTGACAAGATTGCCACGGCCCTGAGCGCCAAGGGAGTCAAGGTCGAGACGCGCGCGCTGCGTATGGGTGACATGTGCTGGGTAGCCCGCCGCCTCGACGGCACTAGCGGAGAGGAGGACGAATGTGTTCTCGACTTTGTCGTCGAGCGAAAGCGCCTTGACGACCTGTGTAGCAGCATCATTGATGGCAGGTACAACGAGCAATGCGTAAGCCCTCCTAAACGTAGATTCTTTCCTGACTCCAGTTCCGACTTTCCCAGTCTGGGATCGGCAAGGTATTTTACGTGATTGAGGACTTCAACCTCGGCGAGCGCATGGAGTTGCACGCCGCAAAAATTATGACGGCAAAGGCAGAGATCCAGATGATCAGCGGTTTCTTCCTCAAGGAGACGCACAAGCTAAGCGACACTATTGATTTTCTTGCGACAATGACGACTGTGATCGAGGACACGCACCGCGACCTCGCCATGATCCCGCCCCGGTTCATTTCGCGCACATCGTACAGCTCGTTGCAGGCGTCCTTGCGAAAGACGTACCCGGACACGGCGTTCCTAACGTCGTTTGACTCGTACCAGGCCCTCAATGACAAGAGCGGGAGCCGGACAGTGTACGAGACGCTTGCGCGTATGCTGCTCTGCGTCAAGGGCATGAGCCCTGAGCGAGTCGCCGCCGTGCTGGACAAGTGGGACACGCCCAAAGGTCTATTTGAGGCGATGAGGATTCGCCACGCTGAAGGCGCACGAACAGAGGGTCGGAAGTCCCGATCGCCACAAATGATGTTTGCGGATGAAGTGTCCGGCGAGGGTCGCCGCAAGATTGGCGACGCACAGAGCACGGCGGTGAGTTTCCGGATAGTCTCACGTGTGGCTGCTCTGCGGCATCTACATCGTACACGACTGACGTACCAGCTTTGGAAGGCACTGTGGGGGGACGAGGACAGTTGAGCACCACTGTGGGGGCCGTGGGGCACGACACGACACGACACGACACTGACCGCCAGCACGCGGTGCGACTTGGCGCCCGCGTGGCACACATTCATCTGTACCTGTAGATGGCATTGTTGTTTTATTATTTTATCCTGTACGTTAGATGGGCGCGGTCTCGATGCGAGACAGACTGAATGCCGTTGTCGTGGGAATCGCAAGAGAGAGTTTGAACCCCGAAAAGTGTTGCTACTGAGCAAGGCACGCCGCTGGAGTCGCGGTCACTTGGGTGGGGAAGCACGCGGAGGCCCACAGCGACCGGGAATCTGTCGAGCTAGAGTTCCTGGAACGAACGGAAGCACGAAACGGACGTAAGTGCATGGCGTCGTGCATGCAGGTGGCAAGTGGGCAGGAGAAGGGAGGGCTCGGGGGCCGTGTGGCCATCATGCCGTCGGAGGTGGGTCCACAATGCTGGTACCTGTTCCGCCGCTGTGTCGTGCGTGCTGACGCGAGGGGGGGCAGGGTGTGGCGATATGTCGTGCAGTGCGAGTTGTGTGGGAGCCACGGCTGTGTATGTGCCGCTTAGCAGTGGATGCATGGCGGTGGAATGCATCAGGGTCAGTGCGCGCCACCGGCGTCGCGTTGGTTGAGCGCCGCAGTCAGCGGGGTGAAGGACAGAAGTGACAGAGTGGGCAACAAATGCAGCAGGGTGGCGAGAGGCTGAGAGGCTGCGGTGCGTCGACATACGCGTGTCAATTCATCTCATACTCGCTGGCGCAGTACAGGCCAGGGGCAGCCCCTCATAACGACCAGCGCGCAGCGGTGTGCCAAGCGCGTGTCGGCGGGCTGCTGTGGCCGTGGCGTGCAACGGCGGCAGCGGCGGCGGCGGCGGCGGCGCACCATTGTGGTCGGTCGGCCGCCTTGCGCCTCACAACTGGCGGCGGTGCGTTACACGCGGGCCGTGTGCGCGTACTGCCGGCGCTCGTGGCTCGCTGTGTGCGTAGCAGGCAGGCAGCTATGCGGCCCCGCATCGCCGGCTCGCAGGCTGGGTCATTGCTGCCGGGCAACCGACCGACCGACCGAGGGGGACGGACTGCCGAGGCTGCGGCCAGTGCGTCCCTCCCGGCTCCCATCCGCCGACGACATCCGCAAACGGGGTGCGAGTAGCACTCGCTGGCGTCCCAGCCCGTCGATGCCGGCGCCTTCCCCCGACCCCCCAGCGGCAGCTCGGCCGGGTCTAGCAGTGCTCAGTCAATGTATGCACCACGGCGCGCCCACGTCACAGCCGGCTGCTAGCATCAACTCTAGATCCCTCACAGTGCCAGCAGCTTGGATTGGACGACGGGCTAATGCCACGCACATGGGCTTCTGGGGCTGATTAGCCCGCCTGGCGCGAGTGATTTGTGACTTTGCCGTCAGCTTGATTACTTTGGCCCCAGTGTGGGGAAGCTGATACAATGACGACACTACCGCCACCCACGTTCCACAATCTGCCAACTCGCACGTTCTTCATCAGCGCAACGGCCATCGAGCCGCTTGCGCAGGCAGCGGCTGCAGTCATACGCGTGCGTCAGGGCGGCGACGTGACGCGCCAGCTGGCAGCTACGGGCATGCGCGCGCTGGATATCGGGCGGACGGTGTGCCAAGATAGCAGCATGGCCGGCGGACTTTTGGGGTGGGGGTAATGTTGCCTGCCTGGCCTGACTGGCCTCTGACGCGGGGGTCGCAGGCTGACTTGCTCGCTCACCGCTCACGCTCACCGCCTGCCTGAGACCTACCACCGACGACACATTATAGCCCGGGCTCCACGTCGCGACTGACCCTCCCCCGACTGCTCTCTCACTTGGACTTTCTTCCAAGTGGTCGTCTCACCTCGCCAACGTCGCAGCCAGCCTGCGCCAGCCCCCGCCCCAGCACCAGCACCAGCACCAGCAACATGCTCACCGTCAACCAGGTCGCGCTCCTCGTCTCGGGCGCCTGCCTCCTCGGCGGCATCGCGTGAGTCTCCGCCGCAGTGGTCGCCTGGTTGCTTGTCTGCTCGCCGCGTCGCACGGGCTTATCCTAGTATGGTGTGGCTTACCCGTCTTCCTAGCCCGCTTAAGAGCCTCCTCCAGCCGCATGTGCAGCTGAGCCCCGCGGTCATCGGGTGGTCGATCGCCGCACTCGCGTGGGGGCTTGTCGCGCTCGGCCTCTCGACCGTCGTGCACACCCCGCTCGTGTTCATGTGGAACTGCTTCTTCAAGCCGTTCGTCAAGGGCGGCAAGGCGGACCACCAGGCGGGCGGAGACCAGAAGGAGAGCCTCGACAACTTCTATGCTGGCCAGGCCGACGTCTACGACTCGACCCGCCGCCACCTCCTCAAGGGCCGCGAGACCATGCTCCAGCTGCTGGCCGCCCACCTCAAGGCGCAGCCGACTCCGCTGCGCGCCGACGGCACCGCCAAGCCCAAGATCTGGGTCGACATCGGCGGCGGCACCGGATGGAACATTGAGCAGATGGACGAGTACCTCCCCCACACGTACTTTGACAAGATCTACCTCATCGACCTGTGTGAGCCCCTGCTCGATGTCGCGCGCCGCAGGTTCGCCGCAAAGGGCTGGAAGAACGTGCACGTGCTCTGTCAGGACGCGTCGCGCTTTGTGCTCCCCGAGTGGGAGTCGGGCGAGCTTGACCCCCGTGGCTCCCTCACTGCCATCACCCTAAGCTACTCGCTCTCAATGGTAGGCGTGCCGCCGGAAGGTGGTGGTGACTAACCCCCCCGCCCAGATTCCTCCCTTCTACCAGCTCCTCGACCGTTGCGACCAGGTTCTTGATCCCGAGCGTGGCCTCATTGGTGTTGTCGACTTTTACACCTCGCGTGATCTCGGCATCAAGGAGCGCGTGAGTGGCGGCACACGCCAGCACTTGCATACCCCACTAACATGACCCAGGCCATTGGTACCCAGAGCAAGCGCGTCTCGTGGTTCTCCAAGTGGTTCTGGGAGTGCTGGTTCGAGTTTGACAATGTCCACCTCCACGGCTCGCGCCGCGAGTACCTCGAGTACAAGATGGGCACTATCAAGCTGTACAACGGCCGCAACAACTTCCTCCAGTCGTGGTTTGTCCAGATCCCCTAGTGAGTGTGGCACATGCGGGCGGCGCGTGACATGTATGGCGCCAGCCGTCGCCACCAGCGCTAACTCGACCAGCTACGTCTTCCTCGGCTGTTCGCGTCAGCGTGACGCCTCTGCTGCCTCGCGCGCGTTTGAGATTGAGGCCGGCAACCACCTCGGCCAGGGCCGTGGCGGTCTCATGACCCCCACCTCGCCATTCTCCACTTCTACGCCGCTCTACTCGCCCGACCTCAAGATGGCCGCCATCCCCGAGCTTACCATCGGCCCCAGTGCCCTGGAGCGGGGCAAGGCCGCGCTCGAGAACGCGACCCACCAGCAGACCATCTACGAGGCCGGTGCGCCCCTCTCCCCCTTCCACTACCAGCTCCGCAAGTCGTGGCGTCTGCCCTACCTTGAGGAGAAGATCCACCAGCAGTTCCGCACCCACATCTACGGCTGGACCTGGGAGGACCCCGACGTCGATGTCAAGCGCCTCGGAATCAACAAAGACGACCACGTCCTTGCTATCACGTCGGCGGGTGACAATGTGCTCCACTATGCCCTTGCTGCCCAGTGTGCGCGCATCCACGCAGTCGACATGAACCCCTGCCAGGGCCACATTCTCGAGCTCAAGCTCGCCGCTATCCAGACGCTCGACTATGCCGACTTCTGGCTCATCTTCGGCGAGGGCCACCACCCCCAGTTTGAGCGTCTGCTTACTTCCAAGATGTCGCCTTTCCTCTCGTCGCACGCTTACGCCTACTGGAAGACGCACGCCGACCAGTTCAGCCGCAACTTCTACTTCCGAGGATACTCGGGCTGGGCTCTTCGTCTTGCCCAGGTTGCCTTCTTCCTCGCCGGCGTCAGCGGGGACGTCAAGAAGGTGTGCAATGCCAACTCGGTTGATGAGCAGGTTCGCATCTGGAATAAGCGCCTCCGCCCCGTCCTCCTCAACCAGGTCATGCTCAAGGGCTTCCTCGGAAACCCCGTGTTCAACTGGCACGCGCTCGGTGTTCCCCGCAACCAGATGAACTGCTTCCTGCAGGACGGCTCGGTCGCTGACTTTGTCACGGCGACCATGGACCCGATCCCGGCGCTCACGACGCTCAAGGATGACAACTACTTCTACTACCTCTGCCTCAACGGCACGTACAGCCGCTCCTCGTGCCCTGCGTACCTCAAGCCTGAGGGCTTCAAGGCGCTCAAGGATGCGAGGACCAACAACGCGTTGAAGCTGCACACCGACACCATTATCAAGTGAGTCGGGCAAATCGAGTTTGTGCTGACCCGCAGCGTGCTCCGCGGCCTGCCCGACGAGAACCTGACCAAGATCATTGTCATGGACTCGATGGACTGTGAGTGGGCCCCGCACGGCGCGCAGGTTCTGACCGTATGCAGGGTTCGACCCCATCCCACCCAACACGCCCCTGCCGCCGACTGGCACGACTGCGCTCGACGAGCTCGACCAGTCCCCAGAGGCCGCGTACGAGCATCTGCGCTCCGAGCTCGACTTCCAGATCCTCGAGATGCGCCGTGTGCTCCGCGTCGGCGGACACGCCGTGTGGCGTTCGGCTGCCAAGTACCCCTGGTACCGCCAGCGCTTTGAGCTGGCCGGGTTCAAGGTCGAGCCGATTGACATCCGCGAGAACAACGAGGCGATTGACCGCGTCAACATGTACGCGTCGTGTGAGTAGCGTGGCGTGGCAGTGGCAGGTGCGGAGCTGACATTCATAGTCTGGCGCGCGGAGAAGGTCGCTGCCTAAGTGCGCTGCGGCCGGCAACAGCGCTCGGACCTAGCCGATCGCGACTAAAACGAGTAGAGATAAGGACAAGCGACGGAGCAGCAGCAGTGTGCGTGTGCAGTAGTAGCAGTATACATAGTGATACCCCCCTGCGATGCATGAGATTCCCAGCGCAGTGGAGCTGCCAAGAGATATCCAACGGTCACCGCGTGTGCCGGCGCACGTGTTTGCGGCGATGGACCAGTGCCTGCGCGATGCGGCGCCCCTCCCGACGAGAATAGCTCTCACACCGACGGCATCTCAAAAGTGTCGTCCATGTCGCCGCCGCTCGTCTTGTGACACCTCTACATTGCGCGCGGACACAACAAGCTCAGTATACTCATCCCCTCCTTCTCCTAGCTCACACCACACGACCCCGAAGCCATGTCTGCCGCCGCCCAGCCTGCGTCCGGCACCGGCGCCACCGGCCCGTCGTCCGACGGCATCATCCGCATGTACACCCACAAGGACCGCGCGATCCTCAACCAGATCATCGGGCAGGGCTTCATGGAGGGCATGGGCAAGGCGAACAACCGCGGTGGGTCATGCGTTTCTCGCCTGCCATCTAACCCCCCCAGTCTACCTGCACCCTTTGACGCTGGCCGCCGTCGTCGCCCTGGCCGCCGTGATCGACTTCAAGGTCGGCTACCTTCCGCGGGCCGACGTGCCAGGCTCGACGCTCGCCCCCGTGATCGGCTTCGCGATGGTCGCGCTGCCGGTGCTCGGCATCGTCGAGTGGCTGCACCGCGGGCCGTTCACCGCGCGCCTGCGCGGCGTCATCGGCGCGCGCGACCTCGTCGCCGCCGAGAGCTACTATGCGTCCCCGGGCCGCTTCTACGTGTTCGAGCACAAGGGCGAGGTGCGCGGCGAGCTTGCGCTGGACGCGCGGAACCCCGGCGTGGAGGTGCCGTCTGTCCTCGGGCCCGAGGAGGGCGAGGTGGCGGCCGACAAGGATGTGCTGCGCCAGCGCAAGGGCAAGGGCGAAGGCAAGAAAGACAAGGACGCTGCGGAGGGGATCGCAGAGATCCGCCACCTCGACGTCGAGGCCCCCATCCGCCGCAAGGGCGTCGGCACCGAGCTCGTCGCGACGGCGCTCGACCACGCGTTCGGAATCGCTGGCCTCGACGGAAACCCGCCCGCCAAGGCCGGCACCATCACCACTGTGGTTGTCCACACGTCACCGTTTACTCCCGGCAACGACAAGTTCTGGACCAGGCTTGGATTCTCGCCGGTCCCTGCGTCTCAAAGTACCGGCTGGCGCGTAGAAGCCCCCCTGGGCCTGCTGAAACAGTCGGGCCACTGGCTAGCTGTCGACGCACAGACTTGGGCCAGCAAGAGGGAGCAACTTGGGCCAAGCAACGACTAGCTACGCAACAAGGGCAGACGCTACACGGTTCATACCCATTATTCTATCATGGTGTGGCTATGCATTTGCGATGAGACCGGGATATTGTTACAGCAAACTTGTGTGTGTGTGTGAGAGAGAGAGTGAGAGAAAAACGGGCCGCAGCGATCACGGACCCGGTAGAGGACTCGTTGGCGCGGGTTCGCGAGCTTGATGGCTGCTTCCTTGTTTCAACATCCATCAAACGACAATCGAGCCGTGGTCCGCTCACACTCCGACACGGACCGAAACGCGAGACAGAACCGGATCGACAGAGCAACAGAGTCCAAGAGGTGATAACTGTCCGACAGACCAAAAACAGGGACCGGGACAAGTAGCGGCGCTAGGATCCAGATTGGCCGAGACCATTAGGCCGTGGTGTTGGCAAGCGAGGCCACAGGGGTGACGAGAGCAGGGGATAAGGTCCTAATAGAGCGGGTGATGAGCGGGCGTTGCGGCGACCGCCGGCGGGTGAGCACAGGGCGTGGCACGGGGCAGCGGGCGTGGCACGGAGCGGAGGGCGTGGCAAGCGAGCGCAGGCGAGGGAGAAGAGGGCACGCTCGAGCGCGAGCGCGGGCGGGAGAGCAGAGCGGGGTTCATGAGAGCGTGGCAGATCATGGCAGGAGGGCGTACTCCTGGTTGGAGCGTTAACGATTGATCACTGAACATTGCAGGGTCATGAGGGGAAAGGTCGTTGGCTTGGCGACGACAGCCGTAGTCCCCGGTCCGGGTGGACTGGCTGACACACCCGGTCATCAGCTCTACGCATGTCTGTCCTGCCGATCATAGGGGCGTCGGAGGGGCGAGCGAGAGCGGATGGGTGGAAGGACAAGGGGCGGCGTCGCCGAGTGCACATTGTACTGCGTCATGCTTGCGTGAGGGTGCGTATGGGGGCGAGAGTGGTGTACCGCGTGGTGCGCGTGGTACACCTCGTCGGGGTGAGGCGAGTGTGGCGAGTCGTGCATCCGGTGGTGGGCATAAGGATGGTGGTGTTCGTGAGCGTGCTCGTGGCGGTTGTGGCGTATTGGACCAGGCCCCGGGGACGCCTCTCGAGGTGGTTGTGGTGGGGCTGGGCTGGGGACAATGCGCGGCAACCTTGGCAATGCGAAATCTGCCGGAGGTCGGTATGTTCTGAGTGGAGGTCAGCGATAGGAACCAGGGTGGGGGTGGCCAACGTGGTGCTGTGATACGTACGACGACTGCCACGAGGGGATCGGCAACGTAGGCAGGCCATCATCACCTGGACCGTATTCACGTCGTCCGTCCCTTTCTCTGCGTCCATATGGTGGAGGACCTGGTTCGCTCCCCGGCCGCGCTGACGCACGCATGCTTGGCGAGTGTCCGAGCGAAAATGCCGAAAGATCACTTGACGGCAAGGGCGAGGTAACTGAAGCAATCAGTACTGGAATCGGGTGTAGGACCGCATGCATTCATGCACCGCATGGGACACCACTTACATGAGAAATCCAGGCGTGATGAAATGTCGGTCAATGCGAACATGCCATCGTCTCGACCAAGTCGGCGGACCTTGCGCACTGGCTCCTGTTCGGGAGCGGGGGATCGCCGGTGACCGACATCGTAATCTGGATACGCCGCCGTGTGGTGTGCCTGCCACACCAGAGATCGCGATGGCGCCAAGGCTGAGAGGGGCTGATGCGAGTACCTCGAGTGCTGTGCGCCCGGGTGGTTATGTCCGTGTCCCGAGTGTGGGGTCGACATGACTTCCCCAGGTGGCGGTTCAGAAGAGTTGGCGCCATGATACGCTGTTGACACGCGTCTCCGGCTTGGGCCTTTGCCGCTCGTCGAGTCTGTGCGGAGCTTGACCTTGAGGCCCTGAGTTGCGAGATGTCTCGTGAGCGGTGTGCTCTCGTGCATGCCCTTGAATAGCTTTGGGGAGAACACCTCGAAGGGCTCAGACACGGTGTATGTGATCTCTGTCATCCCGTCACTGGAATGCGTCAGCATCTGGGGCCACAGGCACACGGGATCGACGCCCCCGACGCCACAAGAGGCGTCCACGGACGGCGTAAAGGGGACGTACTTGGCCGTCTCGTACAAAGTAAACTTGAGGCGGTAGACGCCGGGAACGCGGACGGATAACTTTGCAAATATGCACAGCGCTCCTGGCTTGCCATCAAGATGACGAAGGCGTTCCGGCGTCTGGATAGTCTCGCCCGCTGTGGCGTCGGCACCTGTTGGCGTCTTCACGGTCGGGTAGGGTGACTCGTGCGGTTGGATTTGTTCGGTGCTCTTCTCGGGCGCAACCAGCGATGCGCGAACCATGAATGTCGTTGATTCCAGTAACTCGCTGGATTGTCGTGTCAGTCGGCAGACTGGAAGCATGTGTATGTGACTCACGGGGCATCTCCCGCTTGGGATACTAGCTCAATAACGGGAGGCGGGTCAACCGGTCTGCGATCAACTGAGCCCGGGTGTAAGCATAGGATGTTCCAAGTTAGAATCAAGGTACTCACTAGTTTCGTTCTCCTCTTTAAACGAGCACAGTCGAGCGCGTTCTGGTTGCTGGCAGACGACGAGTGAGAGTCTGTGCCGTCATGTAAGTTGCTGGAATGGACATGCCATTGATTGCGTGTGTGACTCACTGTGACAGCTCTGCGCGACGAGCTTCGTGCCGTCTGCGGGTCTCGTCGTCAGGTGTATCGCCGGTCGCTGCCGAAGAGACGCCAGCGGAAGTAGTAGAGCCACCGGTCTTGGAAGGCGGTTGGCCCCATTGACGTGATGAAGGCATGGGGTCGGCAGGTGACGACGATGCCGATCGGGCGGGCGCTCGTGCGCGTGACGAGGGCGCCGCGGGCGCTGCGGGGGCGCTGTGTGTTGTCGATGGTCTGGGCGATCCGGTCGACGCCTTGCTTGTTGACGGGCCGGTGCTGTTATTTGCAGACGTCGATGCACTGTTGGTGGCTCCAGAACCACGCCCCGCTGGCGCCGACGGCGATTTGTTGCCGCGGGCCATGCGTGGGGGTTAGAGGAGGGGAGGGTGAAGTGGAGGGGGGCTGAGGTGGTGAGGTGGGTGACAAGGAAGCGAGGACCCGGGGTTAACTGTAGTGTGTCGGATCAGTGGGTGGCTTCGGGAATGGTGCTTTGGCGCCGTCCGAGATGGTGGTGAAGAGTTGACGTCGTGGTGGTTGGTGGTGGAGGGTTATGATGGGGGGGAGGGGGTTGGTGGTGGTGGTTGTTGTTGTGGTGCAAAGTTGAGTGCAGCAGCAGTAGCAGGGGCCGTAGCACGTCGTAGGCTTGAGCGTACGTGTGTGTAATGTGCGTCTGCGTCCGTCGATTCGATCTGCTGATGAGAATAAGAGAGAAGAGGGACAAGCGTGCGTTGCACTGAGAGGAACGGGGTGGGGAGAGGACAACGAGCCAGAAGGACGAGGGCGGGGCAGCGAGAGAGGGGGGTTCGTTTGGGCGCTCGCCGTGTCAGATGTTGCAAGACGTCACAGGGTGTCGCAGAGCAGAATGGTCGTCGGGGGGGTCCGGGGGGGGGGGGGGGGGGGGGGGGGGGGGGGGGGGGGGGGCGCCATGTCGGAGTCTTGCCTGTAAAATGTTTGTTGGAAAATGGGGGCAG